>KN475540.1:2940-14863 GCA_000787095.1 Periophthalmodon schlosseri | reverse complement strand
AATTATAGTCCTGTTATTTCATTAAAGGCGCAGTATGTAACTTTTTTGCTGGAGGATCTACTACTTGTTCTCCTTTGCCTGGATTGTTTCACACTACAGCATTGAATTCTCTCTGTGTGTAAAGTTACAGGTCAGAACTGTAGAGAGGTTAGGTGGAACATTCCAGGTGAAGCAATAACATCTCCATGGAGACAAGATGGCAGACTTTCCACCAGAAAAGTTACATATTGTACCTTTAACTGAACTAATCAATTACTTTCAAACGTGCTGTAGGTCTGGAAGGTCTACGGACCCAATCAAATGCGGTCAGTTGCACATCATTCTCACAAGTCTCAGCAGGGGTGTCGGACTGGGGGGGTAAAGGGTACTGTTTACCCAGTGCACAGTGCAGAGAGTCTGTAATGTGCATTTTTCATTAGACAACATGTAGTGTGGGCCCGCCATGATGATTTGTACCCAGGGCCCAGAATTTGGTGCTACACATTTGCGTCTCAGAGACCAGTATTGTATTTAAATTTGTGGTATGAATTTGCTATAAGTTTGATACCAGTTTTGTCAATGGTGGAATCCAATACAACACAAAAAACATTGGCATGCATTCCACCAGCAGCAGACAAGTTATAAATTACAAGTATAAGTTTAATGTAAAAATAAAACCTCTCTATTGTAGCTAAAGTTGGTAAACTAGATCAGATGACTAGTTTCATTTTTATATTTAAAAATGAGAAGATTTAGCCCAGCTGTGTCTACCTTTTCATACAGCAGAAGGACCGTGGATTATGAGCGGGATTACAATACTTGTAATAAAGTCATAATGCCAGGACCACTGTTCCTTTAAGAGTGACCGGGGCCGATGCCATGTTCAGATTTTGATAATGGGCGTGGCGTGTGGCGCAGTTCATTTCAAGATAAAAGAATAAAAAAAAATGTTTAGTTCAAGACTGTAAGACTGTATTTGTGTGAGTGACCCATAGCAGCATGTCCTCCGGGGAATGGAAGAAGAAGTGCGAGGATGAGTGGGGTCTGCAGGGCGCGCCGATGCCTGCGCGCGTGGACTGGAGATCTGTTTATGAAGCCAAACCGTTCAACAGAAACTTGTTGAAGAATCCATCTCCCTACGGTACATTATATCGGACATGCAGTGACCACTATGCTATGCACATCTGAAGATTGCTTTTTGACGACATTTTGTTTTTAGTTTTGGGTTTATATACTCATGCATGTGTGTGTGGCTGCATTCACTCTAACTTAACTTAATTTTAATGACTTAAATAACTAGGCTTTTTTTCAATATTTTTCATTGCTTTTAATAGTTGCATAACTGCTATAGGCCTACTGGTAAAGAAAGTGGTGGTGGTGAGTGCAACCAGCTGCTCAAAGTCGGATTTGAACTTGGACCAAACCAGCACTCAACACTAAATAAACAGTGAATTGGCCAACGCCGCAGCCTTGAATTACTCCCTGAGAAACAATGTTTATTACGGTAAAGGTTTTGATAGAGGTAAGGCTGTCTGCTCAAATAAATTACCATAAACTATAATGTGCAAAATAATAGCCACATTTTGCTTTAAAAGTGAAAACTAGTCTTCACCTGTCTGTCCAGTTTGTCCTCCCTATCTCTCTCTCCTTTTTTTTCAGCGGTTCGTCATGACAGCGGGTCCGGTGAAGGGGGCCTGTCTGAAGTGCCTCCTCGTCGGGGTCTCTGTATTCCTGGATTTATTGAAGGTAAGGCAATATAAGAAAGAAATGCTACTGAAAAAAAATTGAACTTATATATACACTACCAGTCAAAAGTTTGGACACACCCTCTCATCCAATGTTTTTTTTTTTTCTTTATTTTTACAACTTTCTACATTTGATATACACAGAAGACATCAGATATATGAAGTAAGATATATGGAATTATGTAACAACAAAAAAAGTAAAACAACTATACACATTTTTTTTTTTTAATGAAAAAAAGGAAAAAAAGTTAAATAACTCATACAAATACAAATCTTTTTTTATATTTTATATTCCAATCCTCAAAGTAGCCACCCTTTGCTTTTTTTTACAGTAATATATCTTGCTTCATATATTTGATGTCTTCTGTATGTATCTAAAATGTAGAAAGTAGTAAAAATAAATAAAAAAAAAACAACATTGAATGAGAGGGTGTGTCCAAAGTTTTGACTGGTGTTGTTTAAACATACACTACCTGTTAAAAGTTTTTTTCTTTATTTTTTTACTACTTTCTACATTAAATTCATACCTTAGACATGAATATATGGAATTATGTAGCAAAGAAAAAAGCAAAGGGTGTCTAATTTGAGGATTTGAATATAAAATATAAAAAAAGATTTGTATTTGTATGAGTTATTTAACTTTTTTTCCTTGTTACATAATTCCATATATCTTGCTTTATATATTTGATGTTTTCCATATGTATCTAAAATGTAGAAAGTAGTAAAAATAAAGGAAAAAACAAACATTGAATGAGAGGGTGCGTCCAAACGTTTGACTGGTAGTGTATATACTATTTTAATTGTTTTGCAGGAGACTTCAGTGACTGGACCACGAGCACAGTGGATATTCCTTCTGACCTGAGTGGAATCCCCAAAGGAGCTGTAGTCTGTGCTGTGGCTAAATATAGGTTTGTTATGACTACAGGATTCAATGGTTGATGGTGCACAATTAGAAGCAATTAATCCACTTTTTGATTAATTTCTCTATGGGGACAAGGCGCATTATGTAGCTTTTCTGGAGGAGGATGTTCTCCATGGAGATGGTATTTCTTTGCCTGGAATGTTCCACAGCACTATATTGAACTTAACTTTCTTTCATTTATTTAACTACAGGTGTTTTATTGCTAAAAAATACCTTACAAAATATGTATTCTTATTATGAGTGGGGTAATCTCTCCACCAATCTGATCTGTAAATATGCCTGGTAGCGTCCTACTTGGCTTCATGGAGATGGCTTGGTTTAATGCTATACAATCTCTCACTTTCTCCAGTATACGCAGACACTGGGGTCAAGGTTGGGTAAGTGTCTTGCCCAAGGACACAATCACAGCATTTATCTGTGTGAGCCAACCTGTGGGTCAGTGGATCTGACCGCTCTACCAGCAATGTTTATGTCGAGAGCAGGATTCAAATCACCTACCTTTGGATCAGTGGACAAACCATAGACTGTAGGATATAAGTGGACTAAGGGAGTGTGACATCACCCATAGCGTTTGGCTCCAGACAAATAAAGGTTGTCAAGGCTACCAGTTATAGGGGCTAATTTGGAGCCAAGTTCCATATTTGGAATTTTGACCACGAGTATCATAGCAACCAAAGAGGCAATGCGGAGCAAGGCTGTGGAAGACAATGCCCCTTCCTGCCCGCACTGCTGGTTTAAAGGGGGGCGGACACTTAGCAGCGCTGTCAATCAAACCTGTTGCTAACGCTACCGTGAGCGACCCCAGGGAAAGAAGGTGCCACATTGGTCTGTAACTAATGTTCATATCTTGATTTACAGACAAATTAGCCAAATAAAAACACAAGCATCATGTAGCGCAGATTAATATGAATATGACGAAAAAAATGACGAGCTTGACAGCAGCAGTTACAGAGAGAGGGGTAGATAGAAATTGAATTGGAGCCAATCAATGGAGCCAGAACTATGCCCATGCTCACTACCTCTTTTGGAACGCCACAACTAGCAGGTTAGCTATGTCCAATTATATATAGTCTATTGGACAAGCTACTGTCGAGCAAGGGATAGTTGATGGAGTTGAGTACCCTCCACCAGAAGTTATATAGTACGCCTTTAGTCGTTTAAGCATCTGCACATTTGAGTTGCCATATGTCCACCTTCCTAGCATAATAGACCTTTTGTTTTGTTATCTTGGATCAGGAGTTAGACACTACTTTGCCTAGTACTGTTCACTAGTAGTTACTTGTTTGATGTCAATGTTTTGCTCTGTGTAATAAGGCCAGTCTTTATTCTTCCCTTCACAGCTGGCATACTATGGAGCAGATGGTTGACTTGAAGGCTGAAGGACTGTGGGAGGAACTACTTGATGAATATCGACCTGAAATTGTGATCCAAGACTGGTGTGTAGATAAACAATGTGTTTTAAATATGCACATTTTGATTTCTAAAAGTATATTCTTATTATTAGGTATGAAGAAAGCTGTCTTCATGATTTCATATATCAGCTCCATGTGAAGTTACTGGGAGCAGACAAAACTAGTGTCATTGCTGAGCACACATTTAACCCCACTGAGGAACGTGGCGCTTACTCTCGCAATCACAAATGGAAGGAAGTGAGTGCACACTACTCAAATGTTCGGCACCACTGTATAATAATTACTCCTTAAGAAGTCATAAACAGAGATATAATTGTACCTTAAGAAGGCATGAACAGAGATATAATAGATATAAATAACAAATAGTTGATTAATAATTTAGAGGTTATGGTTAGGAGCTAGGGTATTAATTAAAGTTGCACTATATAACTTTTCTGGTAGGAGGTCCACCATCATGGAGATGTTATTTCTTTGTCTGGAATGTTCCACAGGATAGCATTAAACGTATCCATCTTGCATTTATTCAATTAAAGATGTTTTTAATGCTCAGAATCACCTTGAGAACACATTCTTTCTGTAAGCGGACTCGCCTCTTCACAGATCTGACCAGTAATTTGGCTTGATGGTGTCACCTGCTTCTCTTCTTGGATATAGCCAAGTTTAATGCTATATTGTGTATTATTTCAGTTAGAGCAATAAATAGTTTATTGAGACAAGCAGGTGGGAGAGGCCAGAAAAGTTACGTAGTGCATCTTTAAATAGTTACTAGTAAATTATTTGTTCATTTCAAGTCATTGTTTTTGCTTTCTTAAGGCTAATTAAAATGTAGTTATCAGAAAGTGTTATTAAATGTTCTGCTCCCAGCACACACTAACATGTTGCTGTCTCTGATGACCTCTAGGTGTCGCACGTGTTCTCCGGCTATGGCCCTGGAGTGAGACACGTCCATTTTTTGCACAGACTGAAGAACCAGTTTCTGAATGGATTTTACACCACAGCCTCCAGTGGCAGCTCAGTTATTGTGAGACCAGTTAAATCCTACTGAAAGGTATCAATTGTATTATAGTCTCGAAGTTACACAGACTATAGATCTGTTAAAACTACCTACGAAAACATCTGTATTTACACCACAATATTTACTCTTGTTTTTTTATGTTTTATACTGTATTCAAAAACACGACCTGCATTATTTCTGATTTGCATTATAATTTACAATATTACAGGCTATTCTCACTCTATGAACACTGCATGAACTGTCATTGTAATTACTCAGATTTGCACAATTAAAATATAAGAGCGTCCAAAGTTATTATTTTGTATTGTATTTTTTACAGCACATACGGTCACATTTGGGCATATTTAGTAGCCTAATTAAAAATTGCTTCTTATTTTCAATCTTGTATGTGACATTGAAATAGGTGTCTTAGTTGAATGTTTAATAGGCCAATTATTAAGTCATGAATCCGCGTAGTAGTAGGTATTCAATCCAGGTGCTGCTTTCGCGTTTATCGGAAAAAGTCCTTACCGGCTAATCATTTCTTTAGAACCTCTTTGCTCTGTAAATATTTTATGGAAATTCAGGAAGTCATTTACTTGTTGCTTCTCACCACTGCATCTATTATAATGCCAAGTCTAACTCGAGAGAAAAAAAAAAAATTAACAAAACTAATTAGCATATGTCATTTGGTGAACTTTGGGAGGGGTCAGTGAAGCCGGCACGTCATCATCCCCGGTCTGGCGTGAGCTCAAGAGCATCAGTGCAGCCAGTGGACACGGCAATGTGAGGACAAGGGGGGAAACTCTCCGCTCCTGAGTTTGGCGGCGTGGACATAGTTTCACACGAGTCGGCTCCTCAAGCTTCAGAGGCGATGTCAGTCTGCGGTGGAGCTGTGCCATAAAACTAAGGTAAGTTTTAAGCAGGTGGGTCTCAGCCGAAGTGATACAATTGTATGGGAGAGGCGCGCGTAAAGTTTTATTCAGTTTTTTTGCAGATCGCTACATTCATCACTCTCTCTTCTAGGCTTTGCAAGAGATGGCTAAACTCCGATGTATTAAACAGTAAAAATATGATAGTATCCAGGTTGCTTGCGAAATTTTGAATGAATTTGTCAGTTGCACATGACCTCACTCTACAAGCTGCGTGCAGAGTTGCGTAAAAACGTAAAAAGAACCACATGTAGGATGACCTAAGAGCAAAGGCATTTGAATGATCACAATCTGTATCCCCTAATTCCCATATGAAAATAAAATGTTTGCAATTATGCACAACCGCAGCTGCTACCATTATACGCTAGTTCATCCCCATCCTCTTTCATTTGGTTGCTTTGTTTTACTACATCTACATTGGAACTTAAAACCTCGAGTACTCCTGGATATTAACCAGGAACCCCAGATGTCTCCCTACAAAACTGCACAAAATAGATTGTTGTTCAGTGCAATTTAATCTAACCACCTCCCAAGATGATTTGTAATGTGGACATAGAATAGGAGTTTTAATGGGAGAGAAGGAGTTATTTGAATACATTTTTCCTATCAGCTACTTTCATTTTAACTGCTGCTACACATGAATTTCATAATTAGAATTTCGAACCACTGCCATGACATGTAATTCAAAACTAAATATCTTTTGAATGTTCAGAAGTCCTCAATATGGCACCTGTATAAAATGTATTAATTATTTACAAACCCCTGGAATAATAAGTGAAAGCTGTGGGTCTATATGTCCCAGAAGTCGTAAGTGTATTGATGTTTTATTTCCTCTTATGGCTTCTCTATTGATTTTATTCTGGGAAAGTTCTCTCATCTTTTTCTCCCTGACATTTCCTGATGAGCCCTGAACTTCAGAGCTGACATTTAACTGGCATAAAAGTACCATTTATGTATCATTTATTCAGTAGATTGGCCTTACTGCATTCAAAGTGCTGTTTCCTTCATCTCGACTGGCCATAAGGAGCTGAGTGTTGCTGTGTGGGCGATGAGTGTGCAAGTTGGTTCGTTCAATTTGAATTTTTACACTTGTTGTGAAAATTGGCTGTAAACATAAATACTAGCTTTTATTTTACAACTATTTAGTCTTATGATTTGTGATGTTTTGATATGCCACAGCAAAATATTAAAGGTTTTTGAAACAATATCGCAAATATACTTTTAAAGGACCCATATTACGTTATTTTCTGATCTATGTTATAATGTTGTTTCCTCATCAAAAACATAACTGGAGTTGTGTTTGTTTCATTCACACATGTTTAAAACACAAATCCTGCATATTTAGGCTGAGTTTTCTGTCAAACACACAAATCCTGCATATTTAGGCTGAGTTTTTCTGTCAAACAGAAGACACTCTGTTTCACCTTGTGATGTCATGTGGTAATACAGGAAGTGTTCCACTGTGTTTTTAAACTCCATATACCTTCACTAGAATCATTTGGATGATTTCAGAAAATTATCACTTCATGACATCACAAGGTAGAACCGAGCATTTTGAGCTTTGGGAATGTAGACAGACTAATAGGGTTACTTAAACATCTGTGAATGAAACAAAACACAACTCCAGGTATGTTTTTGTCAATTTTGTTTGATATAGGACCTTTTAATGAAATAATTATGTTGTCAGTCAGGCCTTAGTCTTGATCACAGAATTTGAATTTCTCTGTCATTTAAAGTCCCATTTTAATGTTTAGTTTCACTTTGCTGATTTGCCAGAAAACCATAACATTGCTGTACTACATTACTTTACCTGGGTGACAGTAGCTCAGATAGTGTTTGTCCCCTGATACAAAAGTGAGTGGTTTGAATCCTGCTCCTGGCATAAACATCAATGGTAGAGCAGTCTCACAGAATTAATTGTGTTTTTGTGTCCTTTGGCAAGACACTTCATCTCCATTGTCTGTGTAAACTGGTGTATGAGTGTGTGTTTGATTGGGTGTAAAGTGCTTTGAGTGCCTTGAAGATAGAAACTCCCAGACTTCCCTCACCCCAGACACGTCCTCCAGCTCCATGAATGAGTAATATTGTTCATTTAATCAGAATAATTATTCATTGTGAAATACAAGTAGTTAGTAATACAATACTGCTATCAGTACAGTAGAGCTGTGGGCATTTAGTCATTTAATTCGATGGAGTCTCTTTGTATCAGGCAACATAATTTTTTTTTTTAGATTATAAAGATTTACATGGGGCACCAGCAGAAACAGGGAAAATTGTGAGTGAGAGAGTTAGCTGAAGATTTTGTATTTATATGTAAAAAAAACATCTTAATCTCATGCTTCACAAGTTTAATCTAACTTTATGAATACCGTATTTTCTGGAGTATAAGTCGCACCAGCCAAAAAATGCATAATAATGAAGAAAAAAAACATATATTCACATATAACCGTATTTTCTGGAGTATAAGTCGCACCAGCCAAAAAATGCATAATAATGAAGAAAAAAAACATATATTTCACATATAAATCGCATCTGAGTATAAGTCGCACCCCTGGCTAAACTATGAAAAAAAGTGCGACTTATAGTCCGGAAAATACGGTACATTCTTTCCTAGTACTTTTTTCTGCATAAATATTTGTTTTTGCATAAACTCCCCCTGCAGGTGTAGTCTTGTGAGTGCAGTTTGGGTCAGATGCATAGAGATGCTTAATAGTTTTAAAAGATTTTCCCACGCCCCATTTTTAGTCGACTAAGCAATCTCCAGTCATGTCTTTAGTCAATTACAGCCCTTACAATACAGATATTTTTGTGATCTGCTTCTTTACATACTAATTATATATACTTACTGGTAGGCCTGTCACATAACAAATTTTGAAGTGTGATATATTGCTGAAGTAAATACAGAAGATAAACGATAATATTGTAACCAAACTCTAAAGCAGAATTATCCCCAAAAAACTATTCTAAATGTACAATATAAAAAAAAAAAAAACATGAGCTGAAATAACTAGATGGCACAATGCAAGACTTGAGTAATTTGTTTGTATCTATAATGAGTCATAGAAGTTATTTATTCAACCTTCTACTGCTCAAATCTTATCACATTGCAAAAAATAACCCAAAATATCCCACTACTGCAAAGCAAAAGTACCCATGATCAATATTGACCCCAAAAAATATTGTTCCATCTATCATATATTGACAGGCCTTACTTACATAGTACACAAGTTGGAAAAGCACTATATAAGATGAATGCATTATTATATTATTATTATTCATTATTATTATTATTATAAATCAAGGCTGTCTACACTGCTACATTCTCCTCATGTCTCCTGAAATGCTAGCAAGCTGCACTTACGTGGCACTTAGGTAAACCAATGCTTCCACATTGTATGCAGCCAGAGACATGTGCGCCATCACAGGTGCCGTTGGACAAAGGGCCATACTACACCTCACGTTTCTCTCACGTTTCTCCCCCCGAGATCAATCTGTAAACCCGCACACTCACCCACACGGCCTCCTGAAACCTTTTCATCCCCAGAGCTACACAAGCCAAGACCTATAGAGCCTTCTCCTTTACCCTGACGCATCCAGATCACTTTCTCCTCCTTTGTCATTAATGTTGCACTGATTAAGTCCGCTTCATTTGAATAGACACTGGGCGATTACATGTACACTGAGTCAGGCAAATTTTAGAGTGCACTTGTCACTGCGTTGGTGATCCACAACTTGAGCCAGATCCGCTGCTCTGTGTTAAATGTTTTTTGTTCTAATAGGCAAGACAATGTTATTATGTTTTAATCTAGTAAAATCTTATCATAAATTGGAAGAAATGTATGTCTGAAATGTATAAATGTACATAATTTACACAAGTGCCCACCGAACGCTCAGCTCTATTTCCTTTATCAGTATTATGCAAAAAGATAATATTCTGATAATATGTATGTTGCCCAGTTGCAGGGATCATCGTGGTGCTTTTCATAATTTTCTTTACCAATCTTGGACCAAGGGAAATAAATAAAACAACTGAGCTGCACAATTTACAACAACATAAATGTAAAGGAGGTATATTGTGATTATATGAGCTTTTAACCATTTTAGCATTCGCTTACACAGAATTGGATTTTGATTGATAAGTCCATATTTTCCTGCATTTGAGGCAACTATTCCTGCTCACAGGTCTGTATTTACTTGTGATTCTTTGAAAAACGTAGATTAAAAATGTTGTGTAGTCAAAAAGAAAAAATCTATGATGAGTGACCAGCAACAAAAAATCAGTTCTGTTGTTTTGAACCAGAAATCAATAGACCCATTTCTACTAATGTAACGCAAATGACACATAAAAGAATGATCGACGTGTGTCACTAAATATCAGTCAAAAAAGCTTAATATGTCTTTAAAAGTACTGTATTTTGTTATTCATTAATCTTCAGCTTGCGTCTTTCTATCTTTAGACTTTGGGTCTTAAGTGGGCATAGCATGGACAGTAGTACAGACATATACAGAGACCATAACGTTTACTGATCACACAGAGTTAACTTAAAATAGAAAGGTCCAATACATTATTACTGTTATGTAAGTTTATTTAAACAGTTTCTACATTATATTTGCGATACATTGTTGAGTCGTAGTGTGTGAGTTGTGCGTAGCATAGTATTGAGCCGTCTCCTGTGTGGCTGTGGGAGCCTGAGCCTGTTTTGTTTTCATTGACTGCCCAAGTCTATTGTGTGTCCGGCCCGCTGGCTGCCGCTGCACATTAGGTGAACATTTTCTGTTTAAACTGGAGAGAATAAACAGCAGCACTCAGTCGGAAATATGGTTAGTGTTTTGTAGACTTTCCATTGGACCTGTTACTCCTTAGGTTGCTTCACTGTTCTGTTTGGAGGGAAATTGTTAACTCTGACCTGGCAATTATTAGTCTTTTTTTTTTTTATTCTTCCAAGCATTTTGCCACTATTTCAGATTGATCTCCAGTGCATCTACTTATCTTTTCATATTTCATATTTTGTCTTTTATTTGGGTTTTTGGGCCTATCCTGAATATTGCATAATTGCTGTCACCGTCTGGGTCCCTGCTGAAGCTGAGAATGCTGCTCCTTCTAAGATGACAGGGCTGCCCAGTGGGCAGAGTATCTCTGGTAATGGAAACCCGAGGATCTGTCTGCTGTTGTCAGAGCGTCTAACCTCATCATGGTCACCTCCAGACCCCTGCAGCCTGACTCTGCATGTGCATGTCTTTACAGTAGTGCTGTTTAACATCAGAATGGAGCAAAGGAAATTTGTAAGGCAATATTCAGTAGGATTAAACACAATGTGCAAAGAGAGCGACACATGTCAAATGGATAGTGTGCCTCAGAGTCAACCTGGTAAGGCAAGAGGAGACCTGACCTTTGTATCTACCCCGCGACCTTGACAGGGTCCAGTGAGGTCCTGATATCACGCGGCCTTTAATATCAGCATGAGGCTCATCAGAGTGCTGATGGGGTCACAGTCGGGACCTAAGCTTATTGTATGTTCTGTGGTGAACTTTAGTCAGCTAAATGTATTGACACTAAAGCTTGCAGGTCTTACACGACAATTCTGTTTTGGTTTAGCACATGGCACATAGCCCATATGAAATGTGCAGTGTGATTCCCTGTCCAGTGCAGGATAAACAGCTTGCATTCAGAGACAGTGTTTGAAAGCAGATCACTTGAGGAGCTGAACTGTATGGCAGTGTGCCCGCCGCACTGTAAGCTAAGCCTGTGTTTAGCCAAGCTTGCACTGCTGCTGTTCAGATTGATGCTAATGTTGACCTGGTGGACACAGAGCAAGCAGAGACTGTATGAGACTAGGGTTAGCTTTCACCTTCCATATCTCCTACTAGACCAGTCAAAAACCAATTATCAAGTGCAGAGGACTGATTGAGTGACTGACATCAGGAGACATACCACACTT
>JACM01038217.1:0-10082 GCA_000787095.1 Periophthalmodon schlosseri | reverse complement strand
TAGTAATAATAATAATAATAACAATAAAACATATTTGTTTTTAAAAATATACATTTGGAGATATTTAATAGTTTTGTTATCCACAAATGGAGAATGAGAAAGATCACTGCCTATAATTTTATTACCTTCAGTTTGTTTTTTAACCATCTCCTTGGGCTAAGGACGGACACTTCCAAGGCAAGGTACCTAGGCTTTGGGAAGCAGCCCGTCAGCCTGTTACTTATGTGTTTCCCAAAAAGGGGTACAAGGGCTGCTGTAGGTAATAACAGAATGTACCAGGGATGCTTAGATAATTTGTGATTTAGAAAGTATAAAAAGTATGTTGAAGGCAAATGTATTGTCTTATCCTCCTATAAAATACCCATCTGTTTATTTGAATCCATGTGGTGAATTTTATGGCTGTATGTTGCGTTGCCCTGAAGCTTGATCTTTGCCCTACTTAACTTATTGTTGACACAGAAAAGTTGGCAACGGTTCAGTTTTCCTGCGTTTTAGTTTTTCCTGCAAATACAAACCTGTTTACCGTCGTCTGCTCACATGGCCCGTATTTTGGAGTCTTCTAGTTAGGATACTTTTAAAAAATATTTCTCTGCTGTGTCCTGGAGACCATCCTGACGAGATGCCGGGGACACGGACATTTCCAGCTGGAGCGTGAGCTGATGCAAATCTGGGGTCTTTGTCCTGGGTGAGTGAAGATGGAAAAATGCTTATATCACATGAGCTGATCACACAGTAAGGTTAGCAAAAGTATTGAAAATCAGATACTAATCGATACTGAAACTAGTATCAAAACTATCTAGTTTGAGGTACTAAAAAGTCAGATGTGAACCTTTCCTCAATAGCTTTAGAATTACACAGATATGGCCACGTGGGAATATAAAAGACAGTACCAAGATTTAATGTTGAAAATCACATTCCATTGTCTGAGTAAAGAGGGTTTTTTTTTTAAATTATCACTGTGGTATCGCAGTCAGTATTGAGTATCGAGTCTATTCCCTAGTATTGAAATAGAGTTTGAGATTTTAGTATTGTGACACTACTATGGAGAATCCGACCACCTGGTTGTCTCCATGTAAAGGCTATTTTTTATCAAGGAATGTTCCATAGTATTGCTTTCAACTTCTCTCCATTGGGATAAAAAAATAAATAAAAAAATAGGAACCTGTAATTTAATAAGTGTAAGATATAGAATGCTGTACTTTTTTCCCACCGCACTCAGAAATACATTTTCAATTTGGTTATATAAATGTTGTTGTGCATTTCGCTGTGATTAGGAGTATTGAAATATTAATACTACTAATCTAAAACTATAAGCATCAAGATGTTCCATTAACTTTTTACAGAGCATGTCAATTTGGTATTGGCATTTCCACAATATCGGATTTTTTCCCCACAGTGTGACTATAAATTACAGATGTATTTTGGTAACCATACAGTACTAACGCGCAAAGTACAGTGCCATGAGAGTAAACCCCATCCCTGTATCACGCAGAGCAGTTTGTCGTAGTAGTGCCTCTTCTGTCTTCAGCTGTGGTGAGAGTGAACAGTTCACCTCTGTTTCCACAACAAACATGGAGCATTCTATACCTCAGCCTCTCTCCAGCCATCTCCACCTCTGGATCTGCTTAAAACATGTTTGTATGAGTAAAAAAAATGCAAATATAGTTGTTTTTTTTTTCTTATTATGTGTAATATGCAACTTTTCTGGTTGATCTCGATGGAGATGTTATTGCTTTGCCTGGATTGTTACACAGTATGGCATTAAACTGATCTATCTCCATGGAGACGAGCAAGAGAGCCACAGGGGTAAGTTATAGGTGAGATCTGTGGATAGAAGAGCGGGCTCACAGTAAGAATACATGTTTTTCAAGGCAAAGGAAAGAAAAAAATATATAGATAAAAAAAAAATGTAATGCAATATTGTGGAACAGTTTAACTTCATTCTATTAAAATGTGTTGTTTTTTCATACAAACCCACTCAAATCTTTTAATCCAAGAGCAAATTTAATAGAAAATGCAAAATATGTGGCATCAAAGTTTGTCAAAGAAAGGCGCTGTTTTCAAGGCCTCAGTACAATTTTAATGCGGCTTTTATCTACATCCAAAAACAAACTAAGTGCTTCATAGAAAATAAAGAGAATTACTCATTAGACCTGGCACATTCTCTCTTAATATATTACATCTTCATAATTTATTGAAAATTTATTCAAAAGGAAAAAAATAAACACATTTTTTGTCACTTTTCATCCATGTCAGTTCACTTCATCTTCCAAGGAAAAGTTGTTTGGCGTTTTCAACAGAACTGAAAAACAAGACAAACAAACTGATATTAGCATGGCATTCACGGTAAATCTAGAAATCTATAGGCTGGTCTCATTTAGTTTTTTTATAGTCTTGGTCTCATCTCGGACTTGGTCTTGGTCTCGATCTTGTCATGGACTCGATGCCGATCACATTTCATTACATGGCTGCTGTTGGCAATAAACTCGTACCGGGACCACACAGGTCTGGTCACTCCAGCCTGTGCCAGCATACACTGAGTGCACATCACTACACACACGCCCCGAGCGCAGCGCCATGTCCACGGCAGCGTGTCCCTTTGTCACAGCACAGGTTAGACTTTTTAAACTGTCCTGTTCGTGCGCCTCACGTCAGCTCACTGCTCCTCGCCTTTTCCCTCGCTCTCCTCCTGCATATAGGGCACATAGGCTCCCTCCTCATAATGCGCAGATTAAAAAAGAGCGAGACAAAACGTGGACCAAACCTGAAGCTTGCCTAATAAAAGTGCGCAAATGCATTGTATTTGTCACAGTGTGCGTTTCATATGGTAAATATCACTGCATATCCAGTAAGATAATAACTCATGTTATGAATGTGAAAAAGGTGTTGTGACACATGCTTAAAATCCTACTCATTTTGAAGCACTTTTCTGTAAAGTGCAAGTGGAAGTTGGCTTGAACCGGTGGGTGAGGGTCCAAAAAAAAAAAAAAAAGTGTTTCAGTACAGTACAGTTGGTTTGGCTTAAGCATAAATCAGCATTAATCAGATCAAATGGAGATAGATTAATGAAAAAAAATAAAAAATTAAAAAATATTTGTATTTTATTGTTATCATGACATATTTATCAAAGATGGTCTTGATTTGGTCTCGATGGGCCATGGTCTCGGTCTTGTCTCGGTCTCATCTCTGTCTGAGGATCGAGACAGAGACAAAACCGAGAGACAAGTCTCAACACTAGACTATCTACCACTACAGATTTTACTTGTGCATACACAAATCTCTCTTTTTGGCCAATTTTATCATTTTTTTTGCTCATTATTTTATTGCAATGTGTTTAGCTACTGGGTCCAAATAATTTCTCTTATGGAACAATAATGTTTGACATGTAAGGGTGAAAAGGGCATTTCACAAAATGTACACTGCCTGGCCAAAAAAAAAAGTCGCCACCAAAAAAAAAAAAAAGGCCACACACTAATATTTCGTTGGACCCTTTAGCTTCTTTGATTACGGCATCCGCTGTGGAATTGTTTCGAGAAGCTTCTGCAATGTCACGAGATTTATTTCCATCCAGTGTTGCATAATTTTTCACCAGGATCTTGCACTGATGATGGTTGAGTCTGACGCTGCACAAAGCCTTCTCCAGCACATCCCAAAGATTCTCAATGGGGTTAAGGTCTGGACTCTGTGGTGGCCAATCCATGTGTGAAAATGACGTCTCGTGCTCCCTGAACCACTCTTTCACAATTTGAGTCGATGAATCCTGGCATTGTCATCTTGGAATACGCCCGTGTCGTCAGGGAAGAAAAAATCCATTGATGGAATAACCTGGTCATTCAGTATATTCAGGTGGTCAGCTGACCTCATTCTTTGAGCACAAACTGTTGCTGAACCTAGACCTGACCAACTGCAGCAACCTATGACCTATTTGCTTAGTTAAATCCAGGTAGCGACTTTTTTTTTGGCCAGACAGTGTATTTACAATGCTCCATTATAAAAAGAGGGTTGTGTATGTCTAAAAATTATTTTATATTTACAAACTCACTGTGTATGTACATGTAGGATCACTTAAACATGTGAGAATAAAATGACACCTCAATGTTTTTATATGACGAAACAACATTATGGCTAAAGGCTGAAACATTTACACATCAACAGTAATCTAAGGTCATGAGCAAAGTAACTTCAGTCAGTTTTGCACCATGAGCAACTTATTGCAGGTAACACAAACACTTAAACTGGTCTCCTCACCTTGACCCAGAGTCAAGAGGAAGTTAACACTGAGGGGGCGGGGTTAGAAAAGGACAGCCAATTGTGTGTGTGGGAGGGGAATAATACAGTTAAACAATAGAAAGCCACGTGCTGTTGCTGTAATATCCAACTAGAGAGCCCACAGTTTGAGGCTGTGTAGAAGGGGAGGTAAGAATTTTTTCCCTAGTTTATGGTTAATAGCTCTCTAATTATTGGACCATTATTTCAGTGATATTTCGTCACGCGGGTGTGTGATTACAGGCAGTAGATGGAGCATTGAGCACTGTTATGGACAGTCTCTGCTACCCTCTTGTGGGCATTACCTTTTACTGCAATACTACGTTTGCTATAGGCCATTCATTCATAAAAATCCCTGTTGCATAATTTGCACTATGAATGTGATATCACGTTTTTGTTTTTTTTTGCATAGACTAATATTGAAATTTAAAAATATCCAACTTTAAATGTTCAGAATAATAAAATAAAGAAAATGGATTAAAATAAAAGTTAAAATGTTGTTTTTCTCTTTATCTTTCAATCATCTACAGAACCTTATTGGACCATTGAAACCTGTCACGTAAATTCTATTTCGCTGTTGATTCCTGTATTTTGTGTGTTTACCTTCCATCTGTTGCCGCAGTTGTTGCACACGACAAATGTGGTCATGGGCTCATCGGCGCTGCGAGTCTGTACCTGAGACAGAAGCATAGACAGAATGTACTTCAGGAGGGTATGAGGTATTAACTGCTAACACATAACACACTGTGTATTGAAAATGCTAGATTTGCCGAAAACAATGGATTAACGTGTTTTAGAGCGTCAAAAATTAGGTTTGTGAAGTTACTGTGTACAGTTTTGTATCACGTTTTTGTATATTTATGGAAAATTGTGTGGGAGCATGGATGATATAGACTTGTGAGCGTTGCACAGAATCGTACAGTTAACCATAAAGAGGATTCGAATAGGGCCTGGGAGAGATCGCTAAAAATACTCAAACATGCACGGATGACATCTAAAACCTGTTAAGCATTACAAAATAAAGGACGTATTATTTAGTTTGGTACAAAAGAACAGTCGACTCATATTCTTGGAATCACAACATCCTACTAAAAGATTACACAAACATGAGGGTTTTTTGCACATGACAGCCCCATTTAAATCAGAGGAACTATCCAGTCTCACTTTAATGTTGTCTCTGGTTAAAACGGGCTTAAAGGAACACTGCGTAACTTTCTAGAGGTGGCGTGTTACTCGCCTGAATCCATGGAAACAGAAAACTAAGAACCATAGCGAGGTTTTCTGTGCAATATAAACATCTTAACAAAAACAACAACAAAAACACATGCTTTTATTTTGGTTATTTTTTGATACGTGTTATGTGGTGGGGTATTAAAATTTGCATCTGTGTTGCATGGTGCATTAAAAAAATCTTTGCGTCAACTTTCTTATTTTGCTATGTATATGTATTAGTCATATATATATATATTTTTTTTCATTTTATTTAATCTTTTTTTTACAAAGTATTTATACGTGTGTGTACCGCAGTCGTACATGTTGCCGGTTTACCTGGTTGTAGGTGCAGTTCTTGCCCTTACACTTGCTGCACACAAACATGTCGGTCTCCGTCCCGCCCACTCTGGACAGCTGGTGCTCGCGGATCGACTCTTTGGTCAGGGTCTCGCGCATCTGCTTCAGTTCCGCGCTCGCCATCTCCTGAAAACGACAACAACAAAAAAAAACAGGGATGAGTTTTTAGACTATTTGTGTCCATGTTAATTTCGTTTCTGTAAATTTTGATTGTAAAGCCCACCACACGCTGCAGGATAATTCGCCCGATTTAGGGCCCAATTTGCTTCTCCGCGACTTTGGGGGGCATGACCCAACTTTGTCTGAGCGCAGCGGATTAAAAATCACATATGAGAATCCAGACAGAGTGATGGACACAGAGGCGCAACATACGAACTCAGGAAATGATGAAAATAATTAGGCGGCTTTATTACTCACCTCTTGTAAAAAATGTAAAGTTAAACTGCAGCATTCTCATCCATATTATCCATTAGAATTTGTCGTCCGCAAATAATGACACCCAGCCCAGTAAACAGCACTATCAATCCAGTTTGAAGCGTTCTTTACAAAGTTAAAAGGCGAGAGTATTTCCTCACGAGTGTCTGTTTCCATAAATCCACACAGTGAGGATCAGGGTGAAGCTACTACAGTAAACATGTTTGTACTTGTTTAGTTCATCTGAACTACTGCACCATATTTCACAAATAATAACACGTTGTGCAATGCGCTGATCTTTGGAACACTTTTGAGTCTCAAAGCAAGTTGTTTTACTGTAGACAGGAAACAGCTGATGTGAGGTGCGCTCACAACTTCGATCTTAAAGTATGTCGTCTCTTCGCTGCCATATCCCGCTGCCGTCATTGCGCTCGGAGATTTCAAATCTCAGCCAATTCTCCTCTCTGGTCTATGCTTTTTTGTTGCTCATTTAAAAAAGACTGAAAAATCCTGTAGTGTGTGGCAACCTTAATGAATTTGTACAAATTCTTTGCCCAGGATTTCCACACGAGCTGTCACATAAACCACAATGATTCTTTCCTCATTTTAGTGGAGTGTGTGGTGAAAGTCACTGTATAAAGCAAACGTTTGCCAGTTTGAGCACTCCTAAGATTCGCTAGCAATACTGTAATATCACAGCTAATATGATACTGTGAATTTAGAGACATATTATGCAAAACTGACATTATATTTTATATTTGACAATATTACGTTTATTTTCCCTATAGTGACCCACCCTAAAGCGGCAGGCAGAAATCAGCAGTTTTGAACCGGAAGTCAGCAAAATATAGTTTATTAACCATGATTAATTTGTTTTAAATAATAACATAAAAAAAAACAATAATGATAATAAAATATTCTAAATATAAAACAATGATCCATGTGTATCATCAGACTATAACTATTATAACTAACTATAACTATTTAGCAGACAAAAGTACAATATGTCTTGATCACAGGATCATTCTGTGCAATGAGATTTAGATGTGGTATTGATACAGCTACACATAAAATATTTGTAACAGTTAAAATATTAGGTACAGCCGGTCTAGAGTGAATGTGTGTGTCCCTGACCTCTGCGGTCATGCTGGCGATGCGCTGGGGCCCGATGTGTCCACTTAGAACGTTCCGCCGCAGGTCCGGGTTCTTCTGGTCCTTCAGGTTGGAAATCCGGCTCCGGAGGCGGCTCTTGTACTTCACGTCTGTGGACTTAAACTCCTGGTAAATCTGTGAAGGCGGCGTTAAAGGTCCTACATTATGCAAATCTGACTCTTGTTTCACACATTTGAGTAACACTTTATTATTAGTCTGTCTACATCTTAAAAGCTCAAAATGCTCTGTTCCACCTTGTGATGTCATGAAGCAGTAGTGTTCAAGTTAACAGCTCCTTTTAGCTTTTGTTGAGCAGAGTTTTCAGAGTTGAAATCATCCACATGATTCTAGTGAAGGTGTATGGAGTTTGAAAACACAGTGGAGCACTTCCTGTATTACCACATGACAAGGTAGAACAGAGTGTTTTCTCTGAACTCAGCCTAAATATGCTTTTTTCCCCCTAAATATTATCAATAACATGCGACAGTGAAAGGATATGGTCTTCAATTTGTGCAGCAAGATGTGCACAATCAACTCCATAGGATTTGTAGTCTCCTGTAACAGTACAAGAGGAAATCATTAGGAAATGTTGGGCCAGTGGTACTGCATGTTTTCCCAGACTCCTGGGCCCCTCTCCATTTAGTTTCCATTTAAAAGGCCCACTATGTAATTTTAGAAAATTCCAGGCAAAGCAATAACCTCTCCATGGAGATGGCAAACCCATAGTATGGCATCAAACATATCCATCTCCACAAAGACAAGCATGAGGCACAATTGGCCAGAGCAGGCAAGCCTTCTCACAATAGGAATGCACGTTATTAAAGGTTTTGGGTTTTTTTTTGCTGAACAAATTAATAAGAGCTAGAGAGACAAGTTTAGTGCAGTTTTTGGCTATACCTGTGCATAGGAAATTATAGTATTTCAGCATTAGGGCTGAACAATTTGGGGAAAAAAAAGAATTACGATTTATTAAACAAGATTTCTGATTTATGTTTTAATAATAGTTTAATAGTAGTCTGTTAAAAGTTCACATTTTTAACAAATTCAGGATAATTGACAAAAAATAGAGCTAACTAATCAAATGCATTTCAAAACATGTTTGTGTGCAGAAAAATGCAGGATATTTTATGAAGGAAATTATAGTACTTCCAAAATTGCAGCCTTTACAATTTACCTTGTAGCCCAAAATAGCGTCATACTTTTTCTACACACCTTGAACAAAAACTTGATTTGAATAATATCTATTCTCTCACAATAGCTATATAAAATTCTTCAGGCTAACCGTCAGTCTGTAGAGCAGCCACCAGAAGTTCTCGGCACTTGTTGCGGACGCTGTCAGTGGTGACTGGGGCCGGGGGGAAAGAGGTCACGCGAGCTGAGGGGGAGGGCATCTGGGGCTCCTCGGCTTTGTGACTGAAAAAAAGGAGAAGTAAAACTATTCAAATGTACATTATTGTGAATACGAAAAGATTTAGCATGTGTCCGTTCAAACCTCTTCTCGTGGCCCGCGTCCTTAGAGGTGGATGAGGACCTCACCACGGGCTCTGCCTTTGTCTCCTTTTCCTCTGACTTTTTATCTGCACCGTCTAAAAGAAACATAGAAACAGTCAAAGTAAAAGTCAAGTTTATTTATAAAGCAGATTTAGAGCTAAAGCTGCCCAAAAGCGCAATGCTCTGGAATGGGACATGGATAGACAACAACTCAAACACAGGTATGTATAAACCTGTGATATATTCATTCTTTATCACAAATTATTTTATGTTGAAATATAGTACTTAGTATAGTTTTATCTCTGTAAAACTAAAATATATAATTATAATATATATCTCATTGTGTTTTTTAATGGTGCACTATGAAACTTTTCTCCATGGTGATATTATTCCAATGCTTTGCCTGGAAAATTACACAGTAATAAATGCATCTTTTTCACATTTACACAATGGTAACTTGTACGTATGTTGTAGGCATGTTTTCCAGATATTTCTTGACAATAAAAAACAAATTTACACTGCAACATTACTCAATGCTAGAAGAGCCACTATGAAGGTCACATACCAATCAGTTTCTTCCAGGATTTGATCAGAACTTTGGCCAAGGTCTGGACCTCTTCATCTGAGCTCAGCTTCCTCACAGCGTTCACAGACATGCCCACCCTTGTTGACTGCAAGAGGTGTAACCACAACTGTGTAAACCAGTGTGCATGAGGAAATAAGAGGAGCCAATACTGGACCTAGTGAAACAGCTATAAATCCGTTCATTCATTCATGCCCAAAATCTCCAGTTTTTTTTGTTTTTTTTTACGGCAACATGTTTATTCCCATGTCTGTTAGCTAGCTAAGCTCTGGTTATGCAGAAATATCAACTAAGCCATGAGAGAGCCTTGTGAAACTTGGTATTAAATAGCTTCATTTCTTTTTTTAATTTTTTTTAAAATTTCTAATAGTTTGTAGTCCATATTTTTCCTGAAACATTAAAAAAAAAAAAAAAATGCATATATACAAAATATTTCCTAGTACAGTGATTGACTCAGATAGTTTCTAGAGTAGTTTTTCACCCTGCAAAAAACAAACTTTAAAATATTAATTAAGTCAAAATCCAGACAAATGCAGAAGAAATTCTTTACCTGCAGTGTCTCCAATGACATCTTAATATTCTTTAGTTCTTGCAGCAAATCCAGAGC
>KN475537.1:5623-19377 GCA_000787095.1 Periophthalmodon schlosseri | reverse complement strand
TCCTGCTGATATGTGACCTAAGGTGTCCATTTATATTGCGGGAAAAGACACGGGAGGGCTTTGTTAAAGCTTTCAAGTCAGTAAGGCACGAAACATCCTCTGAGTTAAAGATATGTTGGAGGCTAACACTTCTAGGATGTGTGGTTTGAGGGAGTGACAAATTGCCTGTAGGAAAGAGTACACAAAAAAGAACAGCTTAATAGATGCTAACATCAGTACTGTGCAAATGAGAAAAGGTTACTTCATTTGCAAAATGCAGCTCCATGAAGCACCTAAATACAATTGTCAATAAGCAAATAAAATGTCTCACAATACTAACAAATCTTCAAAACAAAATAAAAAAATACGAAATAAATTATTCATTAAAAGATGCACTGCATAACTTTTCCAATCATGGGGTCCATCACCTGCCTGTCTTCATGGCATTTTGGATTTGCCTGAAATTTTTAGTTAATTTACCTTAATTATACATATCTAACTAGCATTTATTTCACCTCTGGTGTTTTATTGCAAATTGTACAAATACATACAAAAACATTCTTACTGTGAATGGGGTCACCTCTACACAGAGCTGACCTGGAACTTGACTGGATGGTCTGACTGGATGGTCTCCATGGAGATAGATAAGGTTAATACCATACTGCGGCATACATTCCTAGTTTGCAAATTTTGTTCAATGATCATGGCCATAATAATATCTCCATAGAGACAAGCAGATGGCGGACCCTCCACCACAAGTTACATAGAGCACCTTTAATTGTGTGTGAAACTAGTACCTTTAATTTATGTCAAAATTATGTAAGGCGTTGCAAGATTGATTCCCAAATCACATCATTTGTTGATAAGTAGAGATATTGATTTATGTAAGGACTATCAGTTAACATAATTTCATTGCATACTTTTTGGACAGTATTGTACTATTTGTGGTGGCTCATAAGTGTGTACGTACACTGTCACCCACCAATGAAGATCATGGGCCTGTTTTTCATTTGGGAGATGTTGAACATCCCTGAAATAGAAAATACAATCATGTAAACCAGCGGTTCCCAAAGTGGGGAGTGGGCTAAATCTGTATTTCATTTTTTAAAATTATTCTTATTTATTTACTGATAACAGTATATTACAGTGAAATTAGGCCAAATAACACAAAAAATAATTAAAATGAATACAATTACACCTGAAATTATTACAGAGATCAAGTTCATTTAACAGTGGGGGTCCTGGTCTGAAAGTTTACATCAGGGATTCCCAAACTTGACTATACCTGGTGACCTTTTGCTCTGGATTAGCATACCTGCATGCTGCTTCTTCTTTCTGCCAACAGCTGCTCCAATTATCTGTAGTAACTCTTCATCTGATGCACCAGAACGTATGACATCACGCAAGGACACCTCTGTGTTGCCGAACAAACACACCTGGCCGGACATGTTAAAACATTAAATCATAACAAACACATTTCAGTCCAGTCATGAGTCAGACTTTACCTTGAGGTTGCCATCCGCAGTGATTCTTAAGCGGTTGCAGGTACCACAGAAATGCTCGGACATGGAAGTGATAAAACCCACCTGTCCTTTAAAACCAGGAACTTGATATGTCTGTTATGGATAAAGCATATTAAATTAATAAATTACTTAACATACATAAATAAATACATAGAAAAAGAATAATCAGACCTTAGATGTGTCTGTTGGCCCTGTTTGAAGCATTCCAATGTCTGGCCAGTGCTGACGAATTTGGTCCAACATCTCCTGATAGCTCACCATCTTTTTAAAATTCCACTTGTTTCCTGTAAAAAGGCCGTGATACAGTGAAAAAAGTTAGTGTTCTATTTCATCCTGCCTGTTATACATGCATTAATGTAATCAATGTTGTTTATACCAATAAAATATTCACTTACTGCCCTTAATCCATTTAGTGTGAAGTCATTAAAATATTTACCAGTAAGTCAGTATAATAAACAAAACAACTCACCATCAAAAGGCATGTACTCAATAAATCGCACTTCCACAGGCTTCTTCTCTGTGAGTGCCACAAAATCCAATACCTCATCCTCATTAAATCCTCGCATTACAACACAATTGACCTGAAGGGGAAGCACATGACAAGTAGCTATTTATTACTTAATACCGACATAATGTACTCAGTTTAAATTGGTCATTCTGACTTGCATAGTGATTCATCATATGTGTAGCTGTAATTTATATGAAAATATAGGGCAGGCAGAGCTAGTAAACATACCTTCACAGGGTTATAGCCCATTTCAATTGCCTTGTCAATGCTTTCCATGACTTTATGAAAACCTAGAAACAGACAAATAAGAAATTTTATTAAGTGTTCCCGCCACTAGTTCCAGGTGCAAGTGTATATGGGTGGGCTCTGGGTGAGCACATAGTTTTAGATTGCACTAAGCCATGCGTCTCTCTGCGTTTTGGGAGTGCATGTGTCAGTCTAGTAACTAGTAGCTGTAGTCACTTCATAAGGTATTGTGAGAATGAATTCCACAAGATGTTACCGACGTAGCATAGTTAAAAGTTTGTGAAAGTCGATTTTACATAATATGTCAGCTTTAATCACTTTGTGATTTGAGTTACACAGTCTTGCTATGGTTTTCTACACGTACATACCTGATAACAGATTTATAATGTTTATAGCTAAGGGTATAACTGCATATAACTGTATTGCAAATATTTTTTTTATAAATAAAAGAAAAACATAGCATCACAATATGACAGGTTAACTGCTGCAAACAATTATTACATGTAAAGGACACATTACCTTTCCGTCTGACAATAAACTCAAATTTGGCTGGTACCAATGTGTCCAGGCTGATATTGATGTGGCTTAAACCAGCCTGCTTCAGCCGGGGCAGGGACCTGGCGAGGTTTAAACCATTGGTTGTGACAGCAATAGTTTTGAGTCCTTCCAGCTTCCTTAGTTCGGCTTTTGAAAAATAGAGACAAAATTAGTTTCTTACTACGTAATCTCATCAGTCTGTAGTGGGTCACATGACATCTCACCAGCTTCTAGTCAAATGACACAGTAATGCTTTTACTTAGTCACACATAACTGTCCTATTCAACAAAGCCTTTTCATTTCCATACAACTATACTGCTAAAAACAAACAATTGTTTATAAATTATGACAATGGGGGTATTTTAAACTAATTTCCTTCCTAGTCACATGTATAGTTTAATTTTCAGGCATGCACAAATTATTTAACCAGACAGTTCTTGTGAGTGACCCAAGGGTCACATCAGTGACATCATCATCACAATTAAATGCTTCTCAACATTTTATAGAGGGCACAACATATTGGTAAGACAGTGATAACTAAATAAGTATAATACCACTATATATTGCTAATACATAGTATAGCGCTTTTCAAGACATTCAAAGATGCTTTACACTTTGGGACAATGAAAATAGAAAATTACTGTAAAAGATGTGTGGTATGAGTCACTAGTATGTATAGAGCAAGTACAAGTAGTTGTTGCATATGTTAAGTCCTGGTGCTTATTATCTAAAGCAAAAGTTTTATAAAACTATAAGGAGGATGTATTATATTGTATTAGTAACTGGACATCTCTCAATACAATTTCTCAAATGGGAATTAAAGTAAAATTTTAGATGATGACATCTATCCTCACCTATGATATCAACCACATCAGGGCGGATGAGGGGCTCTCCTCCTGTCAGACGAATCTTATTGACCCCCTCATGCACAAAGAGGCGAGCTATGGTCAGGATCTCTGCAGTGGACAGCAGCTGGGCCTTTGGCGTCAGCTTCACTCCATCCTCTGGCATGCAATACTGACCTAGTCAAAAAAAACACAGAAATGATTTTCACAAAACAATCTATGAAAGTAAGTAGTAATAAATGTATTGTATAAAGGAAAATGAGAACTTATATAATTTTCCTATGTCTGCCTATAATAAATATGAATAATACTATAGAATGGAACCAGTAACTTTGTGCCTGAGACTGACTGACAGTGTCTCCAAACTTTTAAAGTCTAAAAATGATTCATTTAACTTGTAATGTATTTATTGCAAATACATTAAAAGATATTATGAAACACTTATATTTTGCCAAAGGAAAAAGTAATAATGGGATATTGTTGAGGCAGTATTAGTGATAAGAGCTTTCTAAGAACCAGCACCAGTTCTGGCAAAAGTAGCTGTAATCTTAGTTGTATAGCAATAAGTTATTATTATTATTATTGTTATTATTATTATTGTTATTATTATTATTGTTATTATCATTATTATTATTATTACAGGCATTCCTTTTTACATTAATGATACTTTGTGACTTGTATTCAATTTGTATTCAAAGATTTGAGTTGTACTTATAGTTATAACTTAGTTCAGGTTTACTTTAAAACTATCCTCTTTTTAATCTTGGCTACACTGGAAAGGCAAATAGCCTATTGTCTGAGGTGTTGCAATCATAAAGCATACGTACAGCGCAAATTGCATTTTTCCGTCAAGGATATTCGCAGATATGAGTGTCTCCGGCCAAATGTATCGGTCAGGAAGGCTGAAAAAGGCTTGATGTTGCCTGTAAACCTCTTCTGCACATAAAACACAATGGACAATAGCAGGTGAACTTTGACTGTCAACCTCTGCTTGGGCTGCTTAAAGTTAGCAAGATGACTGTTACTTATTAATGATTATGTAAACTAATGTTCGTTTAAACGCACATCAACCACACGGAAAAATGATTTTGTATAAAGTTTAGTGCAGTCCTTACCTGTTTCAATGCTGTTTTGACAGAAAAGTGGTAGTTGTGAGCAGCTGAAGTCGTGTCGGCAGATTCAAGTTCATTCTGCTTTGGCACAACGCTGGTATGCAGTTGCGTGTCCATTTTTGCACCTCTTACCAAGACTTTTCTAAAATATTGCACACGTCTATGTCCGTCCAAGAAACGGCAGAACAAACTAGTGTGCGTAGCCATGGTTTAAGATTTGACAGCTCCGCGTGATGTTTACGAAGCTTTCTAACATGAGCTGCCCTGATAGGAGTCAACTTCAACCCGAGTAAAGTGGGAGGAGCGACCACGAATAACCAATCAGCTCAAGGGGCAGGTGTGCTGATGAATTCTGGGTAATGTAGTAAAAAAGATTAGGCTTTCTCATTTGTCCACTAGATGGTAGTGCACCCCTGCCTGCATGTAATATCAATGTTGATCAGTTAGTTATTGACTACCATCACAAAATCATGAGTTGATAGAGCAT
Organism: Periophthalmodon schlosseri; assembly: GCA_000787095.1. Classification (NCBI taxonomy): domain Eukaryota; kingdom Metazoa; phylum Chordata; class Actinopteri; order Gobiiformes; family Gobiidae; genus Periophthalmodon; species Periophthalmodon schlosseri. Next base: position 14,140 of record KN475537.1, on the reverse strand, counting down.
GTACACATTGGAGATAGGCCTTAGGGTAAGTTTTTAGACCCTTAGGCCCAATAAAGCATTAGCGTGACATGAGCTATGATATTCTTCATGCTTAGAATTCACACCTGAGACACCTCCAGTTGAACAGATTGTGTTAGCTAACTATAGAGGCAATGCACATCACAGCCAGACATACTGTGAAACGGGCTCTTGTTCACCTAAGACAAAAAATAAAATAAAATAAAAAAGTTTATCCAAAAATATAGGGCTATGTTAAAAGATTGGAAAGTGCAGTGTATACTTTAAGGGATGATCTTTATGTCCCTGAGAGAAGATAATTTTTGGAAACGGCCTTTGGAGTGTCAATGTCCATTATAAATCTATGGATGTCAATCTAAGTCGATTAAATAAAATAATAAAACTTAGATAGGATAATGTTCTGAGTGAATGCTTATGTTGAGAGAGAGCAAACAGACCAAAAAATTGTCTACACTCACAAGATCCTATTGTGCTGCATATGATCAGAGGTGATGAGCAGGTGGCGCATCCATAAAGTCATTAGTCATATGTGGCTGTCATGCTGATCTGAATGCAGGCGCTGTCACACTTTGATTTGGTAAGGGAAGGTGGGCATCCTGTAGCTCCATGTGACTGCTCTCTCATCTCGTCTGAGCCAGCAAATGGTGTAGAACTGAATCAGCTCTTCAGACAAGCCATATCAAATTGGATTGTTTTGTTATTTGTTTAGATTTTACTGTTACTAATCGTCTAATTCTTTCCCACATTTTTTACAATAGCATTTGAGTAGAATTTTCAGGTGACACCTTGAGTACACCTTCAACCTTACATAATAGTTTGAATTATGGGTTAATCATTAAGCTGCAGAAGAAAAGCCAGTTATACTTGGGAAAATTTCAAATAAAACAGACCCACTCAACAAACTCAAATCTGGAGTCTTGTCTGTCAAATCCATTGCGTAAGACATGGTACACTGCACATAATGATAATATGATACACTGTTCAGCTAAGGTGACTTTCATGAATGTGCCTTTTATTAGACAAGGCATAGGCTCTTATAGATCATATAGGGCTACACAGCTTATGTTCTCTCATGTAGACAGGACTGGTCAGCACTCATAACACAGTTGTAGGCCTATTTTTCATATTATCATATGTTTTCACTCTCTACTTGAATTATTTACATTCAAATATTTACACAGTTTATAATAAAATAGAAAAATTTGGATAATCAAACTCAAGAAGCACCTGCAATAAATATCAACCAACAGTAGACCATAACTAAAGATATGGTTCTCTACAAGCAGGACCGATGCATATTCATTGTCCTATAGCAATTCTCTGGAGCTAATACTGTCCTAATAGTCTTAATCCCCAACTTTGTATCATGCACTGAGCTTAAAAAGATGACCCTGAAAGACACAGGCATAGAGGCACATTTGGACATTGATTGCATATACATAGATTAAATAATGAAATGTATGGAGGACTTTATGCAGGCAAATTAACTAAAAAAAAACACGTTGAAGAACATTTGAAAACTTGTGGTCTTTCAAGTGTTAGGACTCCACTGTAAAGGAGATTCTAAATTTAAGCCTTGTTATATAAAAAGTCAAATAAATACTTGGCCATTATTAGACTAAAAATATCACCATTGATGCTGCAGTAATGCTTTGTTAGTAATGGCTGATTCCTTAGACTTCAGACTATATGGCTATTAGTCTCTGTGCGTTTACGAAATAAGTGTAATAAGTACAATTCATTACATTAGATTACATTCATTTCAGCCATCTTGTAGACTTTTTTACAGTGCTATTATTAACTCATGAAGAGGTGAGGCTCTTTCCACTTTTTTCACAGATTAATAAAGAGGTACTTGGCACATGAATTATTTAGTGTGAGCTTCTTGGGATTCAGAACATACTGGACTCATTCACTTAACCACATTTGGATTCTCTCAAAGTTAATATGAAATAAAATGAGTAGAATAAAAGGGTTATAATAAATGCAAATCCTTTATATTATTGAATTAAAATGAATGTAGAAAATGCTGAATAAGCATTTTTTAAGATATAAATATTTAAGTTATACATATTTCAGTTTGGGTTCACTGGATGTTCACTTCCCAAAGTTTGTTCTTTGGTTGATGAGTGAGCAACTTCTGTCAAGTGGCAAAGGTGAAAGTCTATTTCTCAAAATAATTGTTATCATGTGATGCAAGACATAAATATTGAGTTCTTATTTTTTGTTTATTTATTAGAATCCAATTAGGAGGAAGGCCTTTGCGGTACAGACTGATTAAACTTGATGCTGTAAATAATATTTTTTTAAAAAGCTTTACATAACTGGCCCATATATAATAATATATTATATCAACACAAAATTGTTCTTTTGTTATTTGTTAAATGTATGTTTCAGTGTAACACTGAGCATCAACTAAGCCCATCCACTCCCTCTGTAAATTCTTTGTCTGGAAGAAGTCACTTTGTCAGCCTCACGATTTAGATGTGTAGATGTTAACATGTGTCCTCATATACAACATGTCACCAATACTGTTTAACTTTTTGTTGGCTTATGTTGAATTTGTGGCAAAGAAGTCTGAGAGCATAGAAACAATGTCTTGAATGGGCTTAACATGTTTAGGGTAAGCTTGTTTAGCTTTACCTTGGGTACTACTTACTTTGCCTCATCTGTGCAGAGAGCTCTTCCATCTTCGCCTGGAAAAGAGATTGTACATGCTCTGGGGCCACTGACATTTGAAAGAGCAATTTGGAGGAAATGGATGTGAGTGAAGTACCAGCTGAACCATGTTATTGAGTTTTACCCATGTTCACACTCTAATATTCAGGGGTGTTCAGCCCTAACTCTGCCATATAAATGCATTGAACTTACTGCAGGAGTTTCTGCACGTAGAGATGGCATAAAATGTGTGTATTCCAGTAACTTTAAAATAAACAACCATGTACCCTACAGGTTCATAGCAGCTGTCATAGACTCTTGCCTTTACCAAGAATACACAGTCTAGTCATTTTCCTCAGACTGTTTGGTGACGTTTGTCAATAACTAAATTAGTAACTTAATAGCCTGGCCTCCAAACCACTCACTGTCCAGTTCTTGGTTTGGCAGAACTAATGACCATATGATGAGCATTGGTGCTGGACTGTCTGTTCCTACATCCAGAGATTGGTGTTAGGTAATGCACTTTTTAATATATATATTATTGTTCAGTTCGGTTTAAATAATTATTTTATCTATACTTTGTTTTGTTTACTATTTGATTTGAATGAACATAGTGGTTCAATCTGCAGTTGCACGTGTTTAAAAGAATAACAAAAATAATGAAAATACAGTTCTCTGAATTGCAGCATGTAATCATCAAGTGAATGTTCCAACAAAGTTTGCATTATGTCAACCTTTGAAAAGTGTAAACAAACAATTGAACAATGGGCTTTTTGCACATGGGAGTTCTTTTAGTATTGGATAAACATCTAAACCCAGTATTAAGCTTTTGGAAACCCTTTCATTGGTTTCCTGCATGATAAATAGATGGGGAAAAAAAAAGTGTTTTTGATTAGGAAACCTAGTAGCAGCATGGCGTACAAGTCAATCTATGTCTCTAAATTCTTTTTTGTTCAAATTCTAGAAAAAAAAAAACAAGTAAAAAGACTAGTTGTACCTATACCACAGTTTGAGAACCTAAATTCAGTGGTTTATCACATGATCATAATGACCTTAAAGTTACCTTTGCCTTTCACCTTTATAAAACCACCTTAAGACATCCTGCCAGCAATGTCATTCTGTGGACTAACTGCATGCATTATTGACTGAGAAGCACTGTGCAAAAGAGGTTCTGTTCACAAAAAGTCAAGGCTTAAAAAACCCAGACAGTTACCCACTGTGAGTGAGCAGGGGCTGTGAAAGAGGACAAAACAATGATTGAACAACCAAGGCTGAATGCATTGGACCAATGTACTAAAATAACATGTCTGAAAGGTCTCCATCCTGCTGCTTCTACTGATTCATTCTTGACATCAATATAAATCAGTTGGGGCAAAGATCGTCCTATTAGAAGTGAGGAGAGAGAGGCAGGAGCTACTTCCATTAATTTCATAATTTGACTTTTAAAGTCAAGAATCGTGGTGCAGACTGAGAGGCGTAACAGCCATCTGACCAATCTGATGATTGGTGGTGTAATCTAACAACATAAATAGAAACTGTTGATGTGTTCTGACAATGTGTTTGGGGCTCACTCTATGGTGCAGATTGGAAGCCATATTTCCAGCAGTCTATAGAGCTGCTGTGCTGTATGTTGCCACCACCAAGTGATTGAATGTACTGAACAATGTGAAGATCAGTCCAAGAAAGCCTCACTGAATGTAAGAATACACTCTATAAAGGACAGTATGTTCATTATATTCTCTTTCTGTTAATTATCAGAGACAAGTAAGTCACCATTGATCTTGATGTTGTGTCACCTTATGCAGTAAGCCATTGAAAGCCATTGAAAACTCTTTCTGAAGCCATTGAAAACTCTTTCTGGTGTGAATCTCTCTGGGCATTAAAAGGAAACACAGAGGAGGAAAAAAATAATGCACAGGAAATTACACTTCACCTGACATCTGCCAGGATTGGAGGATATTATAGAAGCTTTACAACAGCATAAATATTCACTAATTTCAAAATAGAGTTATCTATTTCTATTTCTAAGTGGTAAAAACTCATATGTCTGTACTTTGGTAATAGTAGAAGTAAAAATGGGACAATTTAAAGTCAATTTAGATTTTATTTGGTAACATATCCTATTGCAACCCAACTTAGCTTCTTATAACACAGAGCTCTGGTTTCAAGTAATTCTACACCTCAGTGTATTTTCTACTTCTGTTCGTTCCACAATTGATATGATTCATTTCTGATGTGCTTGTTTTTTTTTTCCAAGGCGTTGCTATTAAACCTATTTTGATCAAGCACAGAGAACATTGAATGTGGGAGTCTAGTCTCAAAGCATAAAAAAGGTTCATGAGGCAGAATAATGAGGCAGACAGTTATTTAAAGCTGGAACCATGACAACAGAAGACCACTGCTGATAGGGAAAGTAGTGCCGCTTTCACAGTGGAAAAGGGGAAGCAGAGGGGGATATGTGACTAAAATGGGGTGTGCATGAACAAAACAACATGGTTCCTGGAAGTGGGCTTGGTGGCCAACCTACACGGTCAGAATGCCAAAAATAAATAAATAAATCAGTTTGATAATTTAAATGATGAAATACAAACATGTTGACATTTTCAGGTGGAAACTTAAAGTAATATTCTATGGGCCAATAAAAATATACACCTGGCTGTGTTTCCACTTCTGTATTCTGACCAAGCTGAAGGTTTAGCTTGGTCCCTGTTAAAATGAACCAATAAACTAAACTAAGCATAACACATTGACAGGTGAAGGGAAAACCTATTTCAACACAACTGATGGCAGTAATAGGTAGGATGTTAGGCAGCAAATTAACATGGGGAAAACTTGTAATTAGCCAAATTGAGGTTCGGCCTTCCTGGGCGTTTCAGGTATCAAATTATAACACTGTGACACAAAAAAGGAGTGTATAAAAATATAAGTTGTTTATCTACATCAAAACCAGACCCAATTTATGCCCACACTCAATGACTCCAATATTCCCAGTGCTCAAAGGATCATCTCGGCCCATGCCCCTCCCCCAAATGCATGTCCATAGAAGACTAAAGATCGTGGGAGACCTCTGTTGTGGAGAGGTAGGACTGACCCGGTGAAACAGGTATTGATAAACCGAGCTCTGCAGCTCTTTCATGTTCATACAGGGCAACATCGATCCCTCCACCAGGAGACCACAGGATAAATGTTCACCAGAGACCCACAAATACCTCTGATGCTGGTCATTCAGCTTCCAAAGGTTAAGAAGTAGAGTCTATGGTGAACAGATTAATGGTAATCTGCTGTAATTTGTGACTAAAAACCACAGTATGTAACTTTTAAGACAAAAAAATAGGCAAAAATAAAAGCCTCATTTTCCATTTTGGTCATGTATTTTGCTCTGAAATACTCCACAGTGTGGCATAAAATGTATCTATATGGGTACATGGGTAATATTCAGCTGTATGGTTTTAACAATACACTGAATCATGCAGGTGACGTGCCACCTTCAGAAAGTTGCATACTGTGCCTTTAATTGGAAATTGTAAATTAATAACAGTTATATATTTATATATTATTCTGTACGATTTATTATATTTTTGAAAATTTTTACATTATTTCACAATGGTCAGGGGCCCCAAAGTACCTATAAACACAGCACTTCTGGATGAAAGAGCATCTTTTGAATGTGCAACAATAATGACCACTGACGCATACTACATGAGGTGCTGTTGTTTTTCTACAGAATCAACATAATTACACACTCCACCCACGTACGCACTTTTGTTTTCTTATATTTTGTTGCACTTTATTAAGACCTTTGTTTCCCTCTTTGCCCTCAAAAAGTGATGGGAGTGAATGGGACTCAGCAGGAGCCATTGGAGGGAGACAGTGTTGAGAGAGCAGTGAGTGGGTGGCTATGGGCTTTACTTTGAAGTGTTTTCCCACTAGAGACTGCATCTTCTCACAGACCAATGTTTATGTGTATGAAGCATAAGCACAGACAAAAGTATGTGTCCGCAACATGTTATCGGTGCAAACAAGGGCATGCGTGGTCTACCAAATTATTATGAAGAGATATTTATTTGACAAAAGTTAGATCATGAACTCTTGGAAGTTGAAAGTTGGAAGTATGGAAGTTTAATTAAAAATTGATTCCTAATGAGTTGTCTAACCTAATCCTAAACGTGTAACATTCACAACTTGCTTTTAGTTGCATTAAGATGCTTAAAAATATAACCAAGGCTTTAAGATGAAATAAATTAAACAACATACACAATATTACAAGCTTTATTATACATTGTTGTGTTTTTGTCTTTTTCATGCATTCCATCCGTCCATTTCAATCCATTTTAATAGCCTATTGTACACATTTATTAGGCAAAATATTTTACATCATTAAATCATTTGTATCACAGCACAAATTGTAGTTTTGTGACTTTTTGACCATTTTTTTCAATACACAGTCTAATCTTACACTGTACAATACCCTTCACATTGACACTGACAGACGTTTCAAACAGCTGGAGTCACTATAATAAGCAACATTGCGCATGGCTGACAACAGACGAGACTGGCTTCACAGCAAAGTATTATATTTCTTGAATACTGTCCAATGATAAGCCGTTGTGTGTCTGTACATGTGTAACTTTATTGTTTACAAAGTTGCTGAGACTTGATCCCTGCTCTTTCTCTCCGTCTCTGGAGTGGTCTTCATCTCCATCAACTCCACCTCGCGCTTGGCCGCTATCTCTAGTACTTTTTGCTTATTGTAAAAGATCACAAAGTTATTGATGATGGGGTGAATAGGGAGTGCAATGGCTATGACTCCGCAGAGGAAGCTGACTGCGGCGTTGCACTTCCCCAAGGTCGTTTTGGGGTAAATGTCGCCATAACCCACTGTGGTCATGGTGATTATGGCCCACCAAAACGACTGAGGGATGCTTCTAAAAAGTGTTTCAGGATGGCTTTGCTCCATCGTGTAGGCCAACGCTGAGAAGACAAATATGCCTACACCCATGTACATGAGAAGCAAGCCTAATTCTTTGAGGCTCCTCTTAAGCGCATAAGTGAGAGTTTGAAGTCCAGCCGAATGACGGGCCAACTTGAATATTCTCGCTATTCGCATGATGCGCAGGGCTTGTATCGCCTGCTGCACATTTGCGAGTTCCATCATTGACGCGGTGCCAAGATATGTGAGCGTCAGGACCACATAGAAAGGCATAATCGCCATAAAGTCGATCACGTTCATAATAGAAAGGGCAAAGTGGAGTTTGTTTGGAGACGATGCGAGACGCAGCACGTACTCAGCCGTGAACCACATCATGCACGCGGTCTCTATAGCATCGAGCGTGGGGTGTTCAACAAGTTTCCCCTCCGCGTCTGTCACCTGGAGCTCCGGGATGGTCCCCACGCACATTACCACCGCAGACACAAGGACTGAAAGGAACGAAGCGATGGCAATGACACGCGCTGCCAAAGAGGAGCTGGGTTTTTCCATAAGGCGCCACAAAAACCTCTGGCACTTTTGGCTCCGCGTTACGCACCGCTCCACCTCCAAGTCCTCCAGGATCACCTTCACTTTACTGGAGATCTCCTTCAATTCTTCCTCTTTCTCACTCAGATAACTTTTACAACACTCGTCCAAAACGCTCTGGTCGATTTTCCAGAACTCCATTTCTTTTATAAAACAAATAGGACAGATACCGTTTTTGATGTGGATCTCATCAAAGTAATAAACATCTATGATGCACTTAAACGCGTCTGGGTCACGGTCAAAATAGAACTCTTTTCTGCCGGGGTCAAAATCGTCACAAAGACTTGAAATCCCCTCGTAGTTTTGAGTGGAGCAGGTGAGCAGCT
>KN475536.1:1962-18957 GCA_000787095.1 Periophthalmodon schlosseri | reverse complement strand
AGAACTAAACCAGGACTAAACCAAATCATAATATGCGAGGAGTACAGTAAGTCCAGGACTGAACCGGGTCAGGACTACACTGAGTCTAAACCAGGAGTCAGTTCATTGTTTAAAAGTTGAATCTGCTCTGGGTGAGGAGCAGACGGTGCAAACATGAATTAAAAAACTGCAGGCAAACGGCATTATAACGTTGTATTTTTTAATTCACCCAAAACAACATAAACCAAACCAAAGACCAGTTTATGACAAAATACCAACCAGAATCGGATCTCTTAAACTCACAGTACTACGTGAGTTAGGACATGTTGAGAGCGACACATTGTGCGGTGACCTCCCACACTCAGAGATACAGGAAGAGGACCATACACATACCACAGGCTTTGGGAGCTCGGGTCACTGGAGTCTGTGTTATCAAAGTGTCTGACCATACAAAGATAGTGACAATCTCAAATCTTATTTTAAATCCTAACCTTAATCCTAACCTAATCCTAACCCCCTAAACCTAACCTAACCCTGACTCATCTTAACCCTAACCCTAACCCCCTAACCTAACTTTAACCCTAACCTAACCCTGACCTAACCTTAATTTAATCCTAACCCTAACCTAACCATGATTTAACCCTAATTTAATCCTAACTCACTTTAACTCTATCTTTAACCCTAATCCTAACCCTAACCCACCCTAACCCTACCCTGCCCTAATCCTATCCCTAACCCCTAACTGTAACCTAACTTTAACCCTAACCCAAACCTTATCCTAACTCACCCTAACCTAACCCACCCTAATCCTAACCTAAACAAAACCTAACCCATCCTAACCTTAATCCACCACAACCCTAACCTAACTCAAACCCTAACCTTAACCTAACCCTAAACTAATCCTGACCTGAATTTAACCCTAACCCTTGCCCCTAATTCTAATCTAACCCACCCTAACCCCTAACCCTAATTTAAACCTAACCCTAACCCACCCTAACCCTAATCCACCTTAACCTAACCCAAACCCTAACCTTAACCTTAACTCTAACCTAACCCTGACCTAACCTTAACCCTAACCCCTTATCCTAATCTAATCCATCCTAACCCTTAACCCCTAACACTAATTTATGACTAACCCTAACCTTACCCAAACCTTAACCTAACCCATAAACTGTATATATAAATGGACATAGCTAACGTACTAGCCGGCGCCTTCCAAACAGGAAGTGAGCATGGGCTGTGCTTTTGGATCCAATTCACTTTCCATTAGAAAACTGTGGCCCCTCTCTCTGTAACTGCTGCTGTCAGGCTCGACATTTTGGTCTTAAAATGTTCGTATTAACCCGCTCTACATGATCCTGGTATTTTTATTTCACTATTGTGTTTGTAACTCAAGATATGAACATTAATGACAGACAAATCAGGTGACTTCTTTCCCTGCGGTCGTTCCAGCTAGAGTTAGCAACAGGTTTGATTGACAGCGTTGCTAAACACGTGCCCCCTGCTAAACCAGTGGCGCGGGCGGGAAGGGGCGTTACCTTCCACAGCTTCACTCCAGATTGGCTCTTTGGTTGCTAATTCGCGGTCGGAATTCCAAATATGGTGCCTGGCTTCAAATTCGCCCAGTAACCGCTAGCCTCGATGAGCTTCATTTGACTGGAGCCGAACGCTATGGGTGACGTCACACTCCACGCCACTTAGTCCACTTCTTTATACAGTCTATGACCTAACCCTAACCTTACCCACCCTAACACTAACCCTTAAAGTGCATCTAACAGGTTAGACTAGTAATTTCAAATTCAAAAATAATTTCAAAACAGTTAATATCATATAAATATATCGTATCATATAAATAGGGGACAGCAGTGGCTACAACAAGGCATTATTATTACTTTTTCTTGCTACCAACCCAACATCTCCTCCTGATATGATCACTGCTACTACTACCAGGCGCTGAAGTACTTTTCCTACATGTATCTTGTGTCAAAGATCATAAAAGTGAAGTTTACAGCTGTTTCTGTGACACCAAACACATTCGCACAGACTCCATTCACCACATTGTAAAAACAAGAATAGACTTTAGCCTGTTTGAAACACATGACGCAGAATTAACCATTTGTGGCCCACAGCGAGTCCTATAAACCGTACATAAGGAGCGGGGTACTGGTATGAGGGTGTGCGGGTATGGGGGTATACGAGGGCAGTAAAAGTAGTAGTAGTAGTAGTAGTAGTAAGATGGTGGGTGGGCTGTGCAGAGTAGGTGGTCTCCATTGGAAACACTGAGAGTAAGTTTAGACTGACAGGAATAGAAGGGTCAAACATTCACATGCGCTGGTCAAGAAGCAGTGGGATCCATATCACACAACAATTATATATTTTACATATTACAGTTTTGATAATGACGTATTTGTTTGTTTAGCTGTACTTTAAATTCAATTATAATATAAACTGCTAACACATAACATATTTAGATCACCATGTTTCCTTTTATTGCTTTGAAAATGCTATATTCGCTCAAAACAACGTATTAATATGTTTTATAAGTTTCACTTTCGTTTTTCACGCTCTGAGTCTCCCCTCCTTTGCTCTCCTTAATATGTTTTATAAGTTTCACTTTCGTTTTTCACGCTCTGAGTCTCCCCTCCCTTTGCTCTCCAGGCTAAGTCCCTCCCCCTTCAGAGCACTATCACAACACAATCAGCTGCATCCCACTAATGAAACTACTGCACATCACATCAGGTTTGTCAAGTTGCTGTGTACAGTTTTGTATCATGTTTTTGTATATTTATGGAGAATTGTCAAGTGGGAGCATGGGTGACGTAGGCTTGTGGGCGGAGCCTTGTACAGGATCTTACAGCTAACCATGAGAGGGTTCAAATAGGGCCCGGGAAAGATCACTAAATTACTCAAACATGCAAAGATGACATCTAAAACCTCTTCAGGCATGTTTTTGATGAAGGAATAACATTATATGGGTTATGGGTTAAACCTGCATTTGACCCATCCTTCAGAGACTCTGGGTTAAACCTGTCAGGAACAGTGGGACCCATTTCCAGATCTTGGTCTAGTCTTGGTCAGGACTACCTTAGCCGGAGGATTTGACCTATTGTACCTGTTTTGGGTTGGAAACCCAACATGCAAACTCCACACAGAAAGGCCCGGGACTCAAACCCAGAACCTTCTTGTTATGAAGTGAGTGCTAACCAGGTCAGATCTGCGCAGAAGCGAGCCAGCTCATAGTAAGAATGTTTGTTGATCATGGAATTTTTAACATTAAAAATTCCTGTAGTGAAAAATGCTAGATAGATATGTAAAACCATACTGTGGAACATTCTCCATGGAGACGAGCAGGTAGTAGACCCTCCCTAACCCTAACCCTTTCATGACAATATCTTAAATATTTTGAGATAGATAGACCCGTGCCCTGTACAGGCCCTATGTCTCTCCCGTTGGGTGTCATTTAATGAGGGAGAGCCTTGTAAAGTCTATGAGGATTCCAGATGTCACTGTGCTGTAAAAGAGGGAGGGGCCAGGACCTTTTGTTCTGAACCTCAGGACAATAGACACCAATAAAACCAGGTCTCAACTCGGAGCTAAACCAGAACTAAACCAGAACTAAACCAGGACTAAACCAGAACTAAACCAGGGCTAAGCCAGGGCTAAACCAGGACATAACCAGAAATAAACCAACACTAAACCAGGACTAAGCCAGGTCTCAAACCGGAACTAAACCAGGACTAAACCAGGACTAAACCAGGACTAAACCAGGACTAAACCAGGACTAAACCAGGACTAAACCAGGACTAAACCAGGACTAAACCAGGACTAAACCAGGACTAAACCAGGACTAAACCAGGACTAAACCAGGACTAAACCAGGACTAAACCAGGACTAAACCAGGACTAAACCAGGACTAAACCAGGGCTAAGCCAGGGCTAAACCAGGACATAACCAGAAATAAACCAACACTAAACCAGGACTAAGCCAGGTCTCAAACCGGAACTAAACCAGGACGAAACCAGAATTAAATCACAGCTAAACCAGGACTAAATCAAGCCTAAAACAGGACAAAACCAGGACTAAACTAGGACTATACCAGGATTAAAACAGGACTAAAACAGGATTAAACCAGTGCTAAACCAGGTCTGAATCAGGACTATCCCAGGTCTAAACCAGGACTGAACCAGGACTAAACAAGGTTTAAGCCAAGGCTAAACCAGGACTGAACCAGGGCTAAACAAGACTAAACCCGGACTAAAACAGGACTAAACCATCTCTAAACTATGGCTAGACCAGGACTACACTACAGGAGTACACCAGGACTTAAGTAGGACTAAACTACATCTAAACCAGAACCCTCTGCTCAAGACAATATCATCAACTAAACCAGGACTAAACCAGGACTAAACCAGGACTAAACCAGGACTAAACCAGGATTGAACCAGGACTAAACCAGGACTAGAACATGCCCAAACCAAAGTCTAAACCAAGACTAAACCCGGACTAAAACAGGACTAAACCATCTCTAAACTATGGCTAGACCAGGACTACACTACAGGAGTACACCAGGACTTAAGTAGGACTAAACTACATCTAAACCAGAACCCTCTGCTCAAGACAATATCATCAACTAAACCAGGACTAAACCAGGACTAAATCAAGAATAAACGAGGTTTGAGGAATAAACAAGGACTGAACCAGAACTTAACCTGGACTGACATACAGTCATCTAAACCAGATCGAAACCAAATCTAAACTAAATCTAACTATGCCTACTCCAGTACAGCCCCTCACGTCTCCTCTCAGCTATTCAAAACAATGGCGGCTCCCTCCTCATAAGCCTCTGTGTGTTTAGCGTTAGCACTAGCATAGCTCCACTCGCCAAACATGTTCCACTCTAAAGACTTGTAAATTGTAGCTAAATATTTACAAATCGTAGTTTTAGGTGTAGTTCAACAAACACATTAGGCCCCCAGCAGTGAACAAACGTTAGCATAAGGGACCACCTCAGGAATACAGGGCTTTTCTACTATCACTTCAAATCAGACAGAGAGACGAGGGTTTAAACTGGACTAAAACAGGACTCCACCGATAAACCAGTTCTACCAAGATCGAATAAAGCCCAAAGTAAGACTATTTCAAGATTTTCAAGATTAATTCACACTTGAGACTGGGACTATAGTCGGAGAGCACTGTAAAACATCTCCAAACTAGACTCTAACTTCTCTCAAACTGAAAACACTCTGTTCCACTTTGTGATGTCATGTGGTAATACAGGAAGTGCTCCACTGTGTTTTTAAACTCCACACACCTTCACTAGAATAATTTTGATAATTTCAGCCCTGGAATTCCCAATCTCTACTGAACTAAAGGTAAAAGGAGCTGTTAACTTGAAAATTACCACATCATGACATCACAAGGTGGAGCGGAGCATTTTGAGCTTTGGAGATGTAGACAGACTAAGGATTTCTCAAACATGGGAGAAGGAAACAAAACACAATTCCAGGTCTGTTTTTGAGGAAGTAAAACATTATAACATAGCTCAAATCTCACAAGAAGCATTTTGTGTATTATAGAACCTTTAACTGCAGCATACTGAGACTGTGACATTGGACTAAACCAGATTCAAGAGATGAATTCTGTCGTAGTCCTGCTTTTGCCACATACTTTATAGACTAACTGGTTTGGTCCTGATTTAGTCCTGGCTTAGTATGGAATCCTAGGCCTGGTTTTGCCGGTTTAGATTAGAATCAATGTTTTTTATTTGATCCTAACATCTTAAAACATCTACATAAAAAAAAACAAACAAACAAAACACATTGATTTCTGGATTATTCAGTTTAGACCTGGTTTAGACCTGTTTTAGTCCTGGTTTAGTCCTGTTTTAGACCTGGTTTAATCCTGGTTTAGACCTGGGTTAGACCTGATTTAGACCTGGTTTAGTCGTGGTTTAGACCTGGTTTAGACCTTGTTCAGACCTGGTTTAGACCTGGTTTAGTCCTGGTTTAGTCCTTTTCAATCCTGGTTTAGACCTGATTTAGACCTGGTTTAGACCTGGTTTAGACCTGGTTTAATCCTGGTTTAGACCGGGGTTAGTCCTGGTTTAGACCTGGTTCAGTCCTGGTTTAGACCTGGTTTATTCCTGGTTTAGTCCTTTTCAATCCTGGTTTAGACCTGGTTTAGACCTGGTTTAATCCTGGTTTAGACCGGGGTTAGTCCTGGTTTAGACCTGGTTCAGTCCTGGTTTAGACCTGGTTTATTCCTGGTTTAGTCCTTTTCAATCCTGGTTTAGACCTGGTTTAGACCTGGTTTAATCCTGGTTTAGACCGGGGTTAGTCCTGGTTTAGACCTGGTTCAGTCCTGGTTTAGACCTGGTTTATTCCTGGTTTAGTCCTTTTCAATCCTGGTTTAGACCTGGTGTAGTCTTGGTTTAGACCTGGCTTAGACCTGGTTTAGACCTGGTTTAGACCAGGTTTAGACCTGGTTTAGAGCTGATTTAGATCCTGTTTAGACCTAGTTTAGACCCGGTGTAGACCCAGTTTACTGCTGGTTTAGACCTGCTTTAGACCTGGTTTAGACCCGGTTTAGTCCATTTCCTTTCTTCCTTGAGAACACTTCACTCCAGCTTCTTGGGAGTCCTTTTTTCCTGCGCTGTGATTGGCTGTTGTGGTTTTGTGGGCGGGATATAAACAGCTGTCTTTCTCATTAGATTTGCCACATTACATTTTCCTCCCTGAGCTTTGGACCCTGACATTCCCCACGTGCACGCTCCTATGCTCATGCACGCTCCTAAGGCTTATGGTTTAGCCTTGGTTTAGTCCAGGTTTAGTTCTGGTTTAGTCCTGGGTTAGTTCTGGTTGAGTTCTGGTTCAGTATTAGTTTAGTTCTGGTTTAGGTCTGGTAAAGTTCTGAGTTCTAGTTAGTCCTAGTTTAGTCCTGATTTAGTCTCAGTTTAGTCCTGGTCTAGTCCTGGTCTAGTCCCTCTCATTCATTCTTCACATGCACACTCGTCTGTGACCCTTTCTCACGTGCACGCCCCTCCTCACGTGCACGCCCCTCCTCACGCGCACACCCCTTCTCACGTGCACGCTCGTCTCTCACACCTCGTGAACTCTCCCCAGCTGTTTCCTGATTCTGCTGTCGCCACAAAAAACAAGCATTTGTAAATATTTAACACATCAATATGCAAGCTGCTAAAGACCTGACTCAGACCTGGATCAGAACTAAACCAGGACTTCTGAACCTGATATAGTGCGAGGTGACAGCGCTTAGGAGGTTGTGGGTTCGACTCCTGATCCCTCTGAGTTAAGTGCAGGAAATAACTCAACAGTCTCAGTGGGAGAGTAAACATAATTTCCACCCCACTCCTTTCCTTAGTCATTTTCTGGGACTTTTGAGTCTGTGGAAAGAGAAAACTTTGGAGATTACTTTGAATTCTCACAATTAGAAAATCCTTTAATTTGCTCTGTCCTCTCTGTGTGTCAGATTATGTCAGATGCCCTCCCTGTGTCTCCACTGGGTCTTATCCTGTGTAAAAGCTGCTAACCCTGTAGTTTCAGCCTCTACAAACATGTTCTGAAATGCATGGGATTCTTGGATTAATTTAACAGTTCAACTTTGAGTCTGTCTCAAAAGTTAATGCTCTTGGACTGGTTTCAGATCTGCACTTTTGGTTGTAAAATATAAATTGCAAATGTGATGTAATGCAAATGAAATACATGGCATCCCTATATGTGCAGTATATGCAACTTCACCACCAGCTGGTCTCCATAAAGATTTTATTACTTTGGAATGTTCCATATTATGACATTAAATGTATTTGTCTCTGTAGAAACAAGCAGGTGACACCAAAACGCCAAGTTACAAGTCAGATCTGTGGAGAGGTGACCTGCTCATGGGGTGTGTTTTTCAAGTTTCAATTAATAAAAACTATTTAAAGGAAATGCTAAGCTAGATAAGTTTTATTGTATATTGAGCCCTCTGTCCCCTGCCCCAGCAGATTTATCCCAAACCAGTGATATGTCCCAGTTTTATACAAGAAATGTTCCAAGTGTCCCTATTTTCGACCAATCTGGTCCCCGCCAACGGTAAAGACGGGAATATATTGTCATTTGTTTAGCCAAAATACAGAAAAAAGTGCTTGAAAATGTCCAGAACACAAAGAAAATGCACACTTAAACTGACTCATAAACCGTGTGGTCCCCGCCAACGGTAAAGACGGGAATATATTGTCATTTGTTTAGCCAAAATAGAGAAAAAAGTGCTTGAAAATGTCCAGAACACAAAGAAAATGCAATCATGAATAATAAATCATGAATGGACCGAGTTTCCCATAATTACACACTCTTTTCACAATTCTATTATTACCAGCCACCACACCGGGGATGGCACAGTTTTTATTTTGAAAATCTGATCACCCTTTAGTAGCTGATACCCTCTTGATGATTCATAATTTACCATTGTTGTGGGCCAATTCCTTGGATCTATAATAAGAACTGGATAAGACACAATGCACAATGTATTTTTTGGGATTTCAATCTGCCCGTGTTCTGACAGGGCATCCACACATTTCACAAAGGTCGGGTTTTGTAGGATTCTTCTAGATTTTTTCAACATGAACATTCAAAAATGTTAAATCATCAAAGCGCCTAAAAGTTAGCTTTGTAAGATTTAGGCTAGCTCCGCTCTGAGCCAGCGCTAGCTCCGCTCTGAGCCACGCTAGCTCCGCTCTGAGCCAGCGCTAGCTCCGCTCTGAGCCAGCGCTAGCTCCGCTCTAGCAGCTATCACTCTGACTGGTCAGAACTGACGTCACATGGTGGGAAGCGCTAGCTGGTATTGAGGAAGTGCTGCAGAAGAGATCATGATTTTTGGGTCCATGCGTCAATGAGCACAGGCCACTGAAAACAACGCGGTGCCATCTTGGGTTCACCTTCCACATTTTATTATACTTCCATGGCCAATGCTAACGGCTACAGGAAAAAAGTCATCCTGGATTAAATACTAAGTGGACGGTAGCATTAGCATCGAACGTAAGGTAAAGGTATCCATAACTGTTACCTAGCAACCATGATGTTAACAAGGGCCAAAGTTTGTCTGAATTGCAGAATAGTTATAATTAGACTAATAATAATAAAAACAACACCTTTAATTCAGTCAGAACTGCTTCACAAACCACAAATCGTCATCATAGCTGTTGGTAGATGTAAACCGTTCCTGAAGTTCCAGTTTCGTTCCTCACGTTTGGATGAGTTCTCGTTCTGGTGTTGAACGGGAAGAATGTGCAGCAGATGGGAGCCACATGTCTAAGTGTGATTCTGTATGTGTTCTGTATGAGACAAAATGGAGGATCAGAGATGAGAAGAACACAACTCGTATTTGCACATCTGACACGGGGAACAAGTCGGGACAAGAGTATTAAGAGAGATTACACACTCACACATGTGGACTTAGGCAGGATATTTTAATTCCAAACCTTTATTCTGTGACTCGGCTGTGGGACTTGGCCAGATTCAAGATATTATTGTCATTCTCGTAGAAAACATGTTATAATGTTGTTCCGTCGTCAGAAACATGCCTGAAGAGGGTGTAGATGTCATCCGTGCATGTTTGAGTAATTTAGTGATCTCTCCTGGGCCCTATTAGCTGATTGTGTTGTGATAGAGCTCTGAAGGGGAGTGACTTATTGTGTTGTGATAGAGCTCTGAAGGGGGAGTGACTTAGCGCGGAGAGCAAAGGGAGGGGGGACTCGGAACGTCAAAAACGAAAATGAAACTTATAAAACGTGTTAATATGTTGTTTTGGGCGAATATAGCATTTTCAAAACAATAAAAGGAAACATGGTGATCTAAATATGTTATGTGTTAGCAGTTAATACCCCATAGAAGTAAAATACCACCTCTTTAATATTAATATGATTTTTTAAAATGTCAGTTAGAGTTGTTTCTCTTACTGTCCCCCAGCTGCATAAATCTTCCGCTCATATCTATTTTCCACGTTGCTATTAGCAGATAGTAATAGTGAAAGCAGACGGCCCCTACAGCACTGTTTAAAATGCAGGTTGGCAGAAGACTGAGGACATTCTTCAGTTTGTCTGTGAAAATATAAAGAGGGGCCAAGACTTATAGCACAAAAGTATTCACTAAAACAGGTGATGAAGCAACGCAAAAACACGAACAGGCTACTCCCAGATCTACTTCTATGGGGTATTAAAGAGGGGGTACACTACCTCTATGGGGTATTAACTGCTAACACATAACATATTTAGATCACCATGTTGCCTTTTATTGTTTTGAAAATGCTATATTTGCAGAAAACAACGTATTAACATGAATCCCCCTTCCCTTTGCTCTCTGTGCTAAGTCCCTCCCCCTTCAGAGCACTATCACAACACAATCAGCTGCATCCCACTAATGAAACTACTGCACATCACATCAGGTTTGTGAAGCTGCTGTGTACAGTTTTGAATCGTGTTTTTGTATATTTATGGAGAACTGTCGTGTGGGAGCATGGGTGACATAAGCTTGTGGGCGGAGCCTTGGACAGAATCTTAAGAAGGGTTTAAATAAGGCCGGGGAGAGATCGCTAAATTGTTCAAACCTGCATGGATGACATCTAAAACCTCTTCAGGCATGTTTTTGATGAGGGAACAACGTTATAACATGGTACAAAGCTAAAAAATATATATATATATATATATATACATTTTTCATAATACTCCTCTTTAACCTTTGGAAGACTTTGCAGTGGTTCTACTTCAGTCCCTCTGTTTTCAGTGCAAACATCAGGCATTAGTAGCATTAGCTTTTAAACACACATATATTTCACAGTTTGCACTTTGAGCATGAAAAAATGTCTTTATAAACAAAGAGGACGCTTTCAGGTGACTAAATCCCACATCATAAATAGCGTGAGCTGTCGATGACCTCCCTGTTTCCACGGTGATGCATGTGCTGGTCTGATGCCCTCTTTGACTCAGAGGAACAGCAGAGGGAGAATGAAGGGATGAGTGAGCTTATGTGGAAAATCAATCTCTCCTCCATGTCCCCTACTCCTCCTTCTCCTCTCTGCCTCCTCCTCTCCTCCATGTACCCTCCTCTTCTCTTCCTACTCTCTTCCTCCTCTCCTCCTCCTCCTCCTCTCCTCTATGTGCCCTCCTCCTCTCCTCCTCCTCTTCTCCTCCGTGTCCCCTCCTCCTCTCCTCCTCTTCACCTCCTCCATGTCCCTTCTTCTTCTCTTCTCCTCCTCCTCCTCCCCCCTTCTCTCCTCCATGTCACCTACTCCTCCCCTCCTCCTGTCCTCCTTCTCCTCTCCTCCATGTCCCCTACTTCTCCTCTCCTCCTCCTCCTCCCCTCCTTCTCTCCTCCATGTCACCTACTCCTCCCCTCCTCCTGTCCTCCTTCTCCTCTCCTTCTGCTTTCCTCCTTCTCTCCTCCATGTCAGCTACTCCTTCCCTCTTCCTGTCTTCCTTCTCCTCTCTTCTTCTCCTCTCCTCTTCAGCTCTGCATCTTCTGGTTCACTCATCACATCTGGACTGTGGCATGACACTGGTTTGGGACAGTCCTAAAGTAAAGTAAACTAGCGAGCAGTGTATTTTTTTTTTCATTTGTCTACGCAACGCTGCCGAATCCTACGTGTATCACAGAATAAGAAAATAAACCTGGAGAATGAAGTAAATACAGAGCAGTGGGCTCTGACAAGCAAATTACAAGTTAGATCTGTGGAGAGGTGGCCCAGCTCACACCAAGAAGGCATGTTTTTCAAGGTATTTCTTAATAATGAAAACACTGTAAATCAACATGTAAAGCAATAACATCACCATGGAGACAAGCAAATGACAGACCTTCCACGAGAAAAGTTACACAGTGTACCTTTAAATGCTTGTGCACTTACATCATACACAACCAGCTGAAACTTTAGCTCTTACCCTCATTTCAGCAGTAGACGGTCCAGAGGAAGTCCGAGTGTCTGAGCCATCACAGGCACGAGGAGGAGGCAGAGGAGGAGGAGGAGGAGGAGGAGGAGGAGGAGAGGAGAGGAAGGAGGAGGGGGGGGAGGAGGAGGAGGAGGAGGAGGAGGAGGAGGAGGAGAGGAAACGTTTATTTTCTTACATGTGGTTCGAATGTCGCTAACATGCTAACACTAATGCTAATGCTAATGTTCACTCGTTGTAACACGAGAGCTGGAGTGTGGCGCCGTGTTGGTTTTACCTGGACCCCATTTCCTCCAATCGGACCCTGAATAATACCCCAGGGGCCGAACCAAGGGCCAGACTAAGACCTGTAAACCACACTGAATAAAACAAGAGTCACAGCAGATCTACTACGCAAAATAGACTTTTACTTTGAAGAGCTTTGAATTGTTTTATAAGTGTTCTCCTTCTCAGTGGCCCTGTGATGTTGTGTTTGGAGTGACTCATGCATGTTTAAGTCATCTTTATTCTCCGGTATTCCCCGACCTCCCAGACACATCCAATGCTTTGATGCTCTGTACTTACTTTGTTCTATTTTTTTCTTAAAGATTATGTATTATGCTATTTTTTTTTATTTTTTTTTTTTAGCTTTTTATGTTTTAACATTGTTCCCTGATCAAAAACACGCAATGCTTTGATGCTCTGTACTTACTTTGTTCTATTTTTTTCTTAAAGAGTATGTATTATGCTATTTTTTTTTTTTTTTTTTTTTAGCTTTTTATGTTTTAACATTGTTCCCTGATCAAAAACACGCCCGAAGAGGATTACATGTCATCCTTGCATGTTTGAGTAATCTAGCAATCTCTCTCGGGCCCTATTTGACCCCTCCTTATAGTTAGATTCTGTCCAAGGCTCCGCCCACAAGTCTACATCACCCATGCTCCCACACGACAATTCTCCAGAAATATACAAAAACATGATCCAAAACTGTCCACAGCAACTTGACAAACCTGATGTGATGTGCAGTAGTTTCATTAGTGGGATGCAGCTGATTGTGTTGTGATAGTGCTGTGAAGGGGGAGGGACTTAGCACAGAGAGCAAAGAGAGGGGAGACTCTTAGCGTGAAAAACTTATCAAATATATTAATATGTTTTTTTTGGGCACATTTATCATTTTCAAAACAATAAAAGTCAACATGGTGATCTAAATATGTTATGTGTTTGCAGTTAATACCCCATAGAAGTAAAATACCCCCTCTTTAAACAGTGAAGTCAGCAAATGTGTATTAATTCATAGATAAATACTTGTAAATGTTCTGTGATACAACTGTGTTCATATTTTGGCCTTGAATTTTATAACATGAATTAAAATGAGTCAGAGAAATGCACAGGGAGAACATGCAAACTCCACAGTGTCTCCATGGAGATGTTATTGCTTTGCCTGGAATACCCCATGGTGTGACATTAAATGTATAAGTGTCTGTCTTACATTTATTTAATTACATGTTCTTATTGATCAAAAATACCTTGGCAAAACATGCATTCTTACTACATGAGCACGGTCCCCTCTCCACAGATCTGACCTGTAACTTGTTCCGGTGGTATCAAATACTTATTTCCATGGTGATACATGTTTAAAATAGTAATTGGTCACATTTTTATATAGCACTTCTCCAACTTCAAGGCACTTTCATTAAGTGTTATGTGTTTGCAGTTAATACCCCATAGAAGTAAAATACCCCCTCTTTAAACAGTGAAGTCAGCAAATGTGTATTAATTCATAGATAAATACTTGTAAATGTTCTGTGATACAACTGTGTTCATATTTTGGCCTTGAATTTTATAACATGAATTAAAATGAGTCAGAGAAATGCACAGGGAGAACATGCAAACTCCACAGTGTCTCCATGGAGATGTTATTGCTTTGCCTGGAATACCCCATGGTGTGACATTAAATGTATAAGTGTCTGTCTTACATTTATTTAATTACATGTTCTTATTGATCAAAAATACCTTGGCAAAACATGCATTCTTACTACATGAGCACGGTCCCCTCTCCACAGATCTGACCTGTAACTTGTTCCGGTGGTATCAAATACTTATTTCCATGGTGATACATGTTTAAAATAGTAATTGGTCACATTTTTATATAGCACTTCTCCAACTTCAAGGCACTTTACATTAAGGAACCACTCACCCATTCACACATTCACACCAGTGTACACAGACACTGGGGACGAGGTGGGTTAAATGTCTTGCTTAAGGACACAACAACAGTATCCATCTGTAGGAGTTGGAATCGCACTGCCAACCTGTGGGTCTGTGGGACTCTACCAGCTGAGATACTGTCACCCATGCTTGTCTCCATGGTGATAGATATGTTTAATACTGTGCAGTGCAACATTCCAGGGGAAGTAATGATATCTCCACGGAGACAGGCAAGGGGTAGAACCTTCACCAGAAAAGTTACACAGTGGAGCTTTATGTTCTTCAGTCAGACCTGTGCGTACCTGAGCTCTTAAAGTGACAGCTCCAGTGAAAAATGAACTCTCGGCTCTTTTCTGTCTCTACAAAAACACGAGCAGAACAAGCCCCAGCACAAGGCTCTGTCATGGCTCCTGTCAGAGGAATGTGGGAGACAAACGAACAAGGGAAGAGGAGGAGAGAGGAGAGGGGGGGAGGGAGGGAGGAGAGGAGGAGGAGAGGAGAGGGAGAGAACTACGTAGGGACATCAGAGGAGAGGAGAGGGGGAAAGGAGAGGAGGAGGAGAGGAGGGAGAGGAGGGAAAGGAGGACAACTACTGCAGGGACATCAGAGGAGAGGAGAAGGGGAGAGGGAGAGGAGAGGAGGAGGAGAGGAGGACAACTACCGCAGGGACATCGGGAGAGAGGAGAGGGGGAGAGGAGAACAACTACTGCAAGGACATCAGGAGCGAGGGGAGGAAGAGGAGGAAAGAGGAGAGGGCGGGAGGAGAGGTGGAGGAGAGGAGAGGGAGAGAACTATGTAAGGACATCTCTTAAAGTGACAGCTCCAGTGAAAAATGAACTCTCGGCTCTTTTCTGTCTCTACAAAAACACGAGCAGAACAAGCCCCAGCACAAGGCTCTGTCATGGCTCCTGTCAGAGGAATGTGGGAGACAAACGAACAAGGGTCCAACACAGGGACATCAGAGGAGAGGAGAGGAGAAGAGAGAGAAGAGAAAGAGGAGAACTACTGGAATGATGTCAGGAGAGAGGAAAGAGGGAGAGAGGAGAGGAGGAGAACTACTGCAGGGACATCAGAGGGGAGAGGAGAAGAGGGGGAGAGGAGGAGAGAGAGAGGAGAGAGGGGAGGAAGAGGAGGGGAAGAGAACTACTGCAGTGACATCAAGAGAGAGGGCGAGAGAAGAGGAGGAGAACTACTGTAGGGACATCAGAGGAGAGGAGAGAGGAGAGGGGGATAGGAGAGGAGAGGGGGAGAAGGGAGAGAGAGGAGGACAACTACTGCAGGGACATCAGGAGTGAGGGAGAGAGAGAGGGAGAGAGTGCAGATGAATGGAGAGGAGAGGAGAGGGAGGGACAGGAGAGGGGGAGGAGGAGAAAGGAAAGAGGGAGGGAGAGAAGAGAGAGGGGAAATGAACGGAGAGAAAGGGTGAGAGAGGAGGGCAACTATACAGGGACATCAGTCATTTTAGGAGAGAGAGAGAGAGAGAGAGGGAGAGAGGAGAGAGGAGGAAAACTACATCAGTCATTTAGAGAGAGATGGGGAGAGAGAGGGGTTAACAAAAGTTTGATTTCTGCTTGTTCTGCTGTTGTAACGCTTCGACCAATCAGATTCAAGTATAAGTCATGACGCGCCTTTCCCTGATTATTTTCAGCGAGAGCCGTTTATATGGAGAGTGCTGCACATCCATCTGCCTCTGCAGAGCTCCAGACACTCCTCCTGCACATTTCAGACAGTGCAGTGAGCCAGGCTACGTGTGCTGTTCGTTTGGTTTAATGTTCAGGTTTTTGCCCTGTTCTTCTCCATGTATAGAGTGAGAAGAACTGGTTTAGTCCCAGGTTAGACTTGGTTTAGTCCTGGTTCAATTCTGGCTTAGATGTTGTTAAAGCCTGGTTTAGCCCTGGTTCAGACCTGGTTCAGACCTGGTTCAGCCCTGGTTCAGACCTGGTTCAGACCTGGTTCAGACCTGGTTCAGACCTGGTTCAGACCTGGTTTAGTCCTGGTTCAGACCTGGTTTTAAACAGTCTTGGGAAGTGGGCTGAGTTTTGTGGAAAAATTGAGGAGCTTTGGGACCACTGCATGAGTCATTGTCCAGAAATCTTAAAAAAAACAAAAAAAACAAAAAAAAAAAACGAAAAGGAGGAGTTTAAGAAAGAGGGAGAAGAGACAGAGGGGAGAGAGAGAATATAAAAAGAGGAGGGGAAAGGGAGAGATAGAGAGAGAACGTAAAGGAGGGGAGGGGGAGAGAAAAGAAGGGGTTAAAGATAAGGAGAAAGGAAGTATAAAAAGAGAGAGGACGGAGAGGAGAGAGAGTAACACAGAGTGGGCGACAGGGAGGAGCGAAGGAGGAGAGAGAGGAAGGGGGGGTAGGAAGAAGAGGAGGGAAGAGAAAAAAGAAAGAAATGAGAATGTGGAAATAAAGAGATGGAGGGAAGAGAGCAAAAGAGAGAAGGGGAGAATGAGATAAATGGGGGTGGGAGAGACAGATATGGAGGATAGAAAGAGAAGAGGAGAGAGAAAGTAATGGAAGGAAAGAGAGAGAGACAGAGAGCAGTTAAAAAGAGGGGTAGGGAGGGAGAATGGGAGGAGTTAAAGAGAGAGGGAGGAGAGAATGAAGAGAGAGAGAAATAGACAGAGGGAGGGCTAGAAAGGGGAGATAGAAAGAGGGGGGAAGGGGGAGGGAGAGAGAAAGCATGGAGTTAAAGAGAGGAGGAGATAGAAGGGATGGGAGTATAAAAAGAGAGGACCAAGAAGGAGGGAGAGAGCGAGAGAGAGAGCGATGTAGGAGGGAGAGGTTCAAGTGTAGAGAGAGAGGAAAACAGATATAGGAGAGAGAGCAAATATGGAAGGAGAGAGAGAGAAGGGAGGGATGAGATAGATGAGGGGTGAGAGAAGGAGAAAGAGAG
>KN475533.1:4570-36643 GCA_000787095.1 Periophthalmodon schlosseri | reverse complement strand
TTTAGTATCATGACAACACTAGTTGCATACAAGGCTGCATGTAGTCATATCACACATAATTATGACCACCAAAACTGGTAAGAAATCATTACGTTTGATAATTACATTTGCCATTGATTCCTATGACCTTCGAGTATCCCATGTATCAGTAAGCATGACCATGGTCAGTGGGTTAATGTGTTCAATGTAGCAATACCGTTGGCCCTGGTGAGAGCTAGAGAAGTTGAGAGGTTAAGTCTGGGGTCAAAAGGTCACGTTACCCCAAACGCACATTTCCAGGATGAGCCCTGATTCACCCAAAGACCCCAAGAAAAGATCTCTCATCCCACCTATCAGCATAGTACCATGTCTAGTACCATGGAGACCCAGCTGTTTAAAAAGATCAGCTAACAGGCTAAGAGCATGTCCTGGGACGCTGCTGCACATCCGCCATCTTGGATCTGCTCATCAATCAAAACTTCAACTTCTTTCCCCCACAGTAACAAATATTCTTGTAAAGAGCAACCCCTTCAAATTGTTTAAATTGCCGTAATTAGAGAATGTTAGTGTGAAATAATTGGTGTCATAGTTTGGTCTTAACCCTTGTATAACCCTAGTCTACTGCATTCCTCATAGCCACAGTATTCCTCCATAACGTTTAACACACACTGCACCCAGAAATGTGTAACAAGAAACAGAGATCGCACACTGTGTAAATTATATTCGCAAAAGTTTAGGAATACTCAGGAAATATTTAAACTTATAATTATTTGAGAGATGGTTTTTCCACAGCTTTTGTTGCCTCAAAATGTGAATGTTATGTTGTACTATAAAATGAAATGCGTGCATCAGATTACACTGTATTCAATTTTAGAGGAATTATGCTCGTAAACACTCAAGTTGTATTTCTGTAGGGATTCTTCAGATAACTCAGCTTCCTCAGTCTACACCACAGTCACAACCACTTCCCTCTTTGTATTAATGAGAAATACTCTCAGACTGACCCAGTGTCAGGGGAACTCCCACTAAGTATGGAGAGACATCGTGTCAGTTCTACTTCATATCAGTAGATCTTATCCACTCTTTAGTTCTTCATTTCTATTATTGAAAATTTCTTTTTCTTTTCACTGGAACAAGGCAAATGACGTACACTTTCAGATGATATGATTTAGAAACCTGAGCAAGTAAATAAAGACAAAGAAAGCATATTCAGATACTGATCATAATCAATCCTTATCAGAATGTTACAGCAGTGAGTAATTCCATCATATTAGATTAAAAGACATGTTATGTTATTTTTTTTTTTTTTAATCTGTTCTCGTGTTACTACAGTTAAACAGACATATGATACTGATGTGGTATGGGAAATTACCCAATGAAAGAACAACTAATAGTACCACTACGTGCTCAGGAAGAAGTTGTTAAGTCCTGTATAACCACTTGTACCGTGAGTCTTGAGAACTACACCTGGTCTAAACACACCTGTGTGGAGTCTTTCACACTACATGGCATAATACGACAAGTACTCTTCACATGGGGAACAAATGATGGAATTGTGGACTTGTGGGTGACCAAACTCACATATTTTGAGACTGCCCCAATATACAGTGTTTCTGGACTGATGTTGAAGATGCTTTATAAAATATATTAACAGCTGACCTCTCTTTGGACCCACTGATCTTTTTGCTTGATATATTTCCTGATGGTCTCTCTCATGATCAGTGTTTTCTGCTGCATCGTCTCCTGATGACTGCAAGAAAAATGATCACGATCTACTGGCTGAAAGCTGAACCACCTACCATTGATCAGTGGATATCAAAAAGCAGACATGTTTATACAATGGACTTGTTAACAGCTCAACTACCGCTAAAAGTGCAAATTTTTGAAAGGAAGTGGGGTCCAATGATTGACTTTTTCAAATAGGACAACTGCCCTAACATTTCTTTTATTTTATCTTGGGAAAAAAAAGTGAAAATTAGGTAAAACTGTGTGAAGGCCCAGTCTCTGGACACTTTGTTGATGTGAATTGCTTATTTATTTGTGGCAATGAAAATGAAAAAAAGAAAAGAAAAAAAAATCACTTTTCATGTGTTTTATAAAGAAAAAACATCCAAACATCCTCTTGCACAGTACAGTGCCCCTGCATCTTTTCACACTGAAAACAATATAAACAGCTACTAGCCTTGGTGCTAAGTTCTTTCAACGTGTCACTATTTAACATACATAAACATTTCAGCACTGAGACATGCCTGAGTTCAGCCACTGGAAAATATGACACAAAACTGAGCTACAAAAGAGGTCCAGCCCAAGTGTCACACTGGCAGTGATTGATGAATTCACATTGAGTCAGCTCCAAACTCAAACCATTATGTTTAAAAGCATTTTGGATGTCAATTATATTTGTCAGAGGTCTTGTACTCAAAATATGTGAAGTAGTAGTAATACTTAAATAAACTTAAATGAGTGTAATCAACTAAACTAACTAAGGTACCAACTGAAGTGAGTTGTACTCACTTCAGTGCCAAATTACTAATAGATAAGAATGACTGAAGTAGAAGTATTATAACAGATTTAATTGCACCAAAAGTGTTCCAAATCGTCTATGTGTTAATGTTTAGACTATTAAAATTCTTGATGAGAATCTCAGAAAGAAACATAGTCTCCAGACCTGATACAATCATGGACTTCCTGATCACGCTTTAGACAAGACATGAAACTCCAAACCATAAACTAACAATAATTGCTGAAGACCTAAAGGAAGCGTTTAGGGTTACTGTTCTGCGCACAGACATTTTAGGACTTGTAGATAAAGATCTCACAATGTCAACTTTCTGGGCTGCATTTCAAGAGGAGTGATGCTTGGGACAAAGACTGCTTTTCAAAGACAAACGCAAAAATGGAGGAACAATCCTGAGTTTGCAGTATTTTGATCATGCTCTATTTCAGGATAAAAGCTGGCCCTACTTTATCCCAGATGGTTCAGATTTCTGCCTACAGGATGCTCTACCCATTTTACACCACTATTTTCCAAGAATAAATTTATTATGGCTCTTTTAGGCCTACAGTGGCACAGTGGTAGAGCGCTCGCCTTCAAACCCACTGGCTGATGGTTCTGAATTGTATGTGGTCCTTGTGGTGTAGCTGTATTTGCAAAATGTATAAAATCATAATGGAATTATCTAGAAAAGCACTATATTATTATTTAAGATGGAATATGTGTTCAAGACAAATGGCCAAAACAAGTAAATCATTTTACTCAAATATATTACTATATAACTTTCTATATCAGGTATTATATTGAACTCCATACCAACTTGTATTATATTATTTATTCATTGCATCGACTTTAAGCGGAGGACTCTCACAGAATCATCGGCCATGTTGTTTACACCTTCTTTGTGATAGATAGACGTACCAGGTCTGTGTTGTTCCTCACCTCAGTGCCAGCTCTGCACATCACAAAACCAAATTCAATCACTGTGTGTAAAAAGGAACTCTGAGAGTGCGGGTCAGAGGGTCAGCCGTTTCCCTAGGCAGCCTCACACACTAAAAACACACTCAACAGTTCTAGCGCTTTAGATAGGTAGATAGGTTAGACATTTTTATATGAATAATGTTGCATAAAAAGAATGTAAGGTAGTGAGTAGTATTAGTAAAGAAACTAAAGAGAATTCTCCCTGGTGTTGTCATAATTAAATTAATTTGTTAAAAATTTGTTAAAGTAATTCAGACAGATCATTTTAAGTGGTCTCCCTCATCTCATTATTGCTAGTGGTGTTCCTCAAGGTTCTATCCTCGGCCCAGTATAATTCCCAGTTTCCCAGTGCTGATATCAAGAAAGCTCAAATTGGCATTAAATAGCATTAAATTTGAATATTGTTCTGATGATATATAACGGCACATTCCCCTTTAGCAGTTAGAGTAGCACAACTTGTGCACTCTCAGTTTGCCTCCTTTTTTGTTTGGGACTTACACCAAAGTAGTCCTCCTGTGAGATTTTTGAGTTGGATGCCCTTCCTTTTACACCTCTCCAAATCATTTGAATGTAGTTGTACATATTATTTTAATTCCAACTTTTAACAAATAATAGAGGTGAATTTTTGAATTTTAACCCTTTTCCCTTAGCCAATCATTAAATATGAGTATAAACCAGTAAACCGGTAAATCACCAAAGCTGGAAGAAATTGTTAAGTAGGAATTGGTGAAAATAAAAAATCATTTGTCATAATTTCCCTCTTTGGACAGATTTGGCTGGGTGTAGAGTCGGCTTTAGTTCAGTTGTGGTGTGGTGCGGGCTGCAGTGACGTTCTCACCAAATCCAGACTCACCCAGGTCTTTGAGGTGGTCTTTGCACCGAAATTCTGCGCACAGGAGTGAACGGCCTGTCAGCGTGATCTATGAGAGGGAGAAGACAGAGGGCTGGCACTGCAGACCGGGAACTATCTACTGGGCTATGATTCATATCAGAAAAACTAGACGGTACAGTAGCTGCTTCATTTACATGTCCAGAAAAATCAGATAACTGAAGTAATCAGATAATAATTAGATCTGATTAGTGCCATCTGTTTAGATAAACATCCGAAATCTGATAAAATGTGTCAGTTTGTTTACAAACACAAACAGCTGCATTTGAAAGTCAAAGTAAAATGAAATCTTTTAGTTTTTGTTTTTAATCTTTGTCACTGCAAAATTAGTTTGGTGTTTTCCTTATTAGCAAATTGCTTGCATGCCATATTATTATGGTTACTATTTCCATCCTATTGCCATGTTTATTGTGATGTAAAGCAAACTCTGACCAAAGACCAAAACCCATAAATCAAAGTGATACAAATCTTACACTTTTATGGTTTGCTGTAATAAATCTATGTCCCTGTTTTGTTGTAATGAAAAGATAAATAGTCCAAATCAAAAGATGTGGTGTTCATCCTACTCCTGTTCTTCATGTGAATGCATTGTATGTGCACATTCTCATATAAAAAAAAACAAAACAATTTTTAAAAATGAAAAAAATAAATGAAAAAGCTCAAGTTTTGGTAAGGTCTTCATTAATACATTTCTATAAATTTATTTTGAGTGATTACTTCCTCAGACAGCAAAACCCAACAACTCACATAGTCACCACATGTTTCTCTAGGCAACACCAAAACACTACCTCATCCTGGTGGTTTGTATCTCTGCCTGTCTGGTCGCTGTGCCCATCCCAAACTCCCGCGCCCCCCTTGCCCCCGCCCCTCGTTCCTCGTCCTGTCACTGCCTCTTTGCATTGATGCTGATAATTACTGCTGAATAGATCTGCACATTCCCATGAACATGAGGGGAGCCTTTGGCCTGCTCCTCTGCCACCCGCCCCCCTCTCTCTCCCTCCCTCTCCCTCTCCCTCTCCCTGGGCTGGCTTCCTGGGACACCCCTGCCTCTGCTCAATGAGGATTAGCATGGAGAGGGAGGGAGGAAGCTCAGCGTGACATGATGAAACAGCTGAGCAGAGGTGGAAGGAGGGCCATGAATCTGTACTTATGTAAAAGTTGCCTGTATGGTTATGTCTTAATTTAAATGACTCAGGAAAAGTATTATATAAGACTGTAAGAACTAAGCAAAAGAAATATAACAACTAACCTATGGGTTTTAACTTCCCGTAATAGGTAAC
Source organism: Periophthalmodon schlosseri (assembly GCA_000787095.1). Classification (NCBI taxonomy): domain Eukaryota; kingdom Metazoa; phylum Chordata; class Actinopteri; order Gobiiformes; family Gobiidae; genus Periophthalmodon; species Periophthalmodon schlosseri. The sequence goes on along the minus strand of KN475533.1, from coordinate 31,020 downwards.
ATTTTGAGGATTTTTCACTATTCAGAAGATACAACATTGTCTGTTGACTGCTGATTTGCTACAACAACAAGGTTAATTTTATATCACTGGAACCCATGGATATTACTTTTAACACTTATGGTGCTGAGCATAAAAATCTGGTTTGCAGTGGTGACTTGCTAGTCCACTGAATAGCCTACTTTATCTCTCTATTCTGTCTATCACTATGAGCGCACTATTTAAGCATAAGCCAAGAGCATACAGGAAGTGTGACGGAAGTGAATCTCTTCTTGCATGAGAGTTACATTCAATACGTTATACATTGCAATGTGAACTTTCCTTAAAACCTACAGTGGTACTGAGTCATTGTTTTTTTTTCTTCATCTAATTAAAAATAATGGTCTGGAATGAGCCTATGGGCGTCCATACTGCAGAGGTTTGTGAAACCACTGGGGTTTGGCCCACGGCTCTGTGTCAGCCTCACTTCAAATCATCCTCATTAAAAACTGTTCCGATGGGAAATGTCCATTTGTACTTGTGTGATTTTGAGTAATAAAAGTATATATGGTCCTAGATGCAAACTTATTATGCAAAGTGGTTTATAAAAATGTGAGTACAGTTCCATTGGCTTACATTCTGTGGGAAAACTTGAATGAATGCAGTGAAAACACCCCATTAGTTTGGTATATCTGGGAACACATGAATCAAATCATAACAACTTTATTCTTTATTTTTTTGTAGTATAAAGTAAATTTAATGCTCAAGTGGCTCCTGCCATTATTATTGGTGAACCTGCCCAAGGCTGTCAGTTTTTGAGATTGAGTGAAGATATTATTTTTAATTAAAGCGTTCTCTGTCAGGCAAAAAATACATTAAAAAAAATTAATTTCTTTGATCATGACAAGAAAAAACACATACACATCCACCTCACCGTATCACTTCCCAGCTTCTGTTTACGGCAAATACAACTCATTTCAGACAGCCAAGACTAAATCCTGCCAAGTCTTGCCCCTCTAGGCTTAAGTTAGGTCGCCTTAGCAACCTTGCATCCCAGAACAGGAAAGAGGGGGGCCTAGTTGAGCACTAGCGGTCGTAGTGATTGCGGGTTAGGGGGAGCGGGGGGGTCGATGATGTCATCCTGAAGCACGGAGGGGGCCCAATCAAACCCTGAGAAAATTATGTCACCTTTTGTTGCGCCCGGTCCTTTCAGGTCTATAGAAGTGCAGTGAATTGAGCACTGCCGAGAGGTCATTCCCCCCATTGCAAACTTCAGTGTGTGTGTATGTGTGAGAGAAAAGCGAGAGAGAGCCGGAGGGGAGGCGGCAAGCAGGGAAGTGCATTGTGGACATGCTAATGCTGTTGACCGTAAGCACTCCCATAAAGATGTCATGAAACTTCCAAAACATTTGCACTAAGACTCCCCCCCCTCTTTTCACACCACGCTGACCCCCAAATCGGAGTCCTATGATACTTTGAAAACTTGTCAAAACGCTGAATAAATAGCCTAAACGCATTGCAATAGAACTCGAGGCCAGTTTGTCTTTTGTTTTATCAGACAACAATAAGCAAGCACTTGCAGAATAATTACCCCTTAGCAACTGCAGTATGCCCCAAACCAGCATTCACTTCCCAGCCCCCGCCAGGCCCTCAGAGCTGCCAAGAGCCAAAATGTACTAAAATTGACAGTGAACGACAACTGAATAGGGAAGTCAAGTCTACACTCATTCAGATTAATTGAGCACAATAGATACAGACGTAGTGTATGCTGGAATGCCTTTGGGGAGACGGGAGCTGCAGGGAATTTTTCTTACTGCAATGAAAACTCCTCACAGTTGACTTATACTGTGACATTAAAATATGCACACACAAATTACAATCAGAGCATGTGCAATGTCCACGATGTTGACATATTTCCCAGAATTCCCAGAATACACAACAAACACATACACAAAAATCTTTATCTAGAAAAAAATATTTAGGTTGAAAAAAGTGTATTCTACAGGTTTCCAATGCTCCATTGACATGCATGGTGAGTTGCTATTTTAGGAAGTGTGGACATTTTGGTGTTGATTTTACTGATGTCTTCTGTTGTTTTCTTAAATTCTTGGTCTTGCAATTCAATATCCTGTAAAAAAATTGCATATATGTATATTGCTCATAAAAAAAACAACAAAAAAAAAAACCAAACCCATCATATCTTTAACAATATTACAACCTTCCTCTGCCTGTCAGATCCTCTCTCCTCTTCTCTAACCTCTTCTCCCTGGCATTTAATACTAGCTAAACAGGATATCTTGGTGTTTTATTGTTCTGTCCTATGTATCATATTACCGGTGTTTTTGTTTTTTGTTGACTTTTTATGTGAAGCACTTTGGATAGCTGAAGTTAATTTTAAATGTGCTGTATAAATATATATTGAATATTGGCATTATAGTTTGTCCTCAAATAACTTTTCCCTTCTACAACTGCTACACCTTATTGTGACTTGGATATAAATTTGAAAGTTTAAATATTCCTTGGATTTCAGGACTCGCACAATTAGTCAGAGAATCACATTATGACTCATTGTGGTTGAATAAATCATTATACTTTTATCTACACTTAAAATAGAGTTTTCAGCAGCAGTCTTTGTAGTAGGCTACAACACACATTACTTAACACAGTCAATTTCACAATGTAAACAGGACAGGTTGGTCTAAGCACAGATTTGCTCACACACAATTATCAGATAGGGATGTTAATGTGAAGCTTTATTAACAACAAACAAGCATATACTCTATTTATGCTAATGCAATTTCACAGACACAACAGAATTCATTCAGTCATTACTCACAATATTAATCCGTTTGCTGACAGACATTCAACAGTCGCTGATGCAACGCCAAATTCTCATAATGAAATGCATTTACTGTTTCCTGATTTGGGTTTATTAAAACTTGGTGACAATGATCTATCTAGTAATGAAAACAGGTTACATTTGAAAAGCATTTGAACAATGACATGACTAATAAAAAAGCAAAAGTTTTACCGTAACTAGTGTCCCGTTTCCCAAAACACAAAATGGTGCTTTAAAACTGTTTTAAAACTGGGCTACTTTGAGTAAGGAGCTCTTTAATAAAGTTGGATTTTTGTTGTGAAAATACTTTGATACATGACACCACTGAGTTATGGCCACTATGGAATGTAACAATGGACTGAATAAGAAGAAATTATTAGTATAAGAAAATTCAGTAGTGGAAGTGGGGGTACTTAAGTATAATTTTCAGGTATCTGTACTTTGTTTGAGTACATTTTATAGTGGGTACGTTTTACTTTCACTTCACTACATTTGAGAGTAGGTCTGTACTTTCTACTTCACTACATTTTTAAACTGGAATGAAAAGTAAAAAGTAATATGATCATATCATAAGATTTGAGGGGTTATTTTTACTGTCTGTGGGAACATCCTGACTAAAGGTTTTGAGTTCAAGCTTTGGCTTTCAGCAAACAAAAATAAATACACATAATTCATAAGAAAAATTTTAAAAATGACTCGTATTGCAACTGTTGACCAAAATCTGTATCTTTTTAAATCAACATCACTACATTTAACACTTAAATAAATCAACAACACTTGTATCAAAATCTGTGTGAAATACTCTTACTTTTTACTCTAAAAGTACATTTTTAAACAGGTACTTTAATACTTTTACTTAAATTGATTTTTTCATGTGATACTTTTACTTGAGTAACTTTTTGCCTCTGTATCTGTACTTTTACTCAAGTAAAAAATTGAGTACTTCATCCACCACTGGGGAAATTATTTAGTCTAAAAGAATAGAATTGCCATTATCATTTTTTATTATCATCATTTTTTATTATCATCATTTTTCATTATTATCATTTTTCAGTGTTTTTTTTTTTGTTGTTGCCTGTTTAAGTTCATTGCTACAACTTTCTTAGTTGGTAGCATTTCTTGTCCAAGATGTCAGCACATGCAGTACTTTCCATTATTCAGTGTTATCCAAAATATGAATGTTTAAGTTACAGTTTGTATAAAAAAGAAAAACAGGAACAGAAGCAGTTTTACTGATAAACCATGTGCACATAGATTCAGTTCCTTTGTCCAGCACTGACTCATAAAATGAATCTTGTGATGTCCAGAAAAGTGTATGTCATAGAATTATGTCCATGCTGCCTGGGCTCTATCCTCCCGGCCAGATTGTGAGATGTTGGCGCTCCGTCTGTCAGCCATCATGCCAGGCACTAACATCTGGATCTTCAGAGTCCTGACAGGATTTCAAATGCTCTAAAATACAACACAAAATAATTAGTAAGTTAATGAGACAGTTGTGAAATGAATGTATCTCGTATGCTTTTGATTTCAGGTGTCTTTACAAAACAAAACAAAAAACGCTGACAATTCAAACGTGAACGTGAGCTGGCACCAGAAAGCAGGAGCCTAGGGCCCTGTTCACAGCTGAAGGATCATGTAACAACTGGTGCAAACTTCAGCTGTTGGAAGTCTCTACGGTCCTTGGAAAGAAAGAAAGGAGCAGGCAAGCTACAATGCACGGCACACTGAACACAAATCAAATGGGTCCAAGTTTCTCTGGGTAAAATGCAGTCCTAGTTGATGAATACTAAATACAGTAAAAGCCATCAAAAAATCTGAGTTGATATATTTTTTATTTTTCTTTTTTAAGCTGTAAGAATCAAGCATTAAAAAAAAAAATTATATAAGGCAGCGCAAGCCAGTGTATGCACAGTGAATCCATCCATTCACTATCACTTTGCAATAAACAAATGATCTGACGTCTGATGGCACTGGTCCAAAAGAGTATGTGGCAGATCTACACGCTTAGATCAGTGTAAAACATCTACAGTCTATCCAGTACACTGCTGGCAGAGGTAATGTAGGTAGGTGGCCTGTTACCGACCTGCCCGCTCACTGTATGTACACCTCACACCCATCGTCATGGCGGCGAGTCGGGGCTGTACCCTGTTCTTAACCCGGGGGAAATAAAGGGACGTGTCATACAGGATAGTAATCCATCAGTGTTTCTCATCTGCTTTCTGGATGTCTGCCTCTCTGGTTTATGTGTGGTGAGTCACGTTCCCTCAGCCAACAGGAAGTGCCATGTCTTCAGCTGCACAGTTATTCTTTGCCTAATCCTTCTTGTTTCATTAGAACATACAGGCACTAAATTATCTTTCACTTGGTTTACTTAGTCTTAGTTGTAAAAACCTTTCTTCTGACACTGATTTCCCATGATTCTTTGCTGTACTGGAGCCTGGCCAGTCAGCAGCTTGAGTACACAGATTCAGGTTCAGGCTTGTGCGCGCCCCTGGCCTCTATCTTTGCCATCATCAGCACATCTACCTGTCTGCTGGCACGCTGCCATCCACACACAGTTATTTACGCGGAGAGGCAGGTACAGGGTAAAGCTTCAACATCTACTCAAGAGGAATCCTCATGTTAAGGTCAAGCGTGTTTGACCCCCATCTGGAACACCCACGACTGGCCAGGAGCGTACAGTAGGGCTCATTGACAGTGCTGGCCGCCCTGCGCAGTGCCATCAACAGGCCTCTTTGAAGGGCCCTCTCTGTGGTGGGCCATCAAAGCAGATCTTCATTCAGGTCCACTCAAAGGATCCGTTTGAAGTCATATCTCTGAGCCACTGCATTCTTTACCAAGCTGTCATGACTTGAGTTTCAGTATTAGAGAGAATGCAAGAACACGGGCAAAGGGCCAGTGCCGCCACCGCAATCACGTCTCACAGAGCTTAACCAACTATTCAGCAATCCATATTTGGCTTTGTTTTTTAGCGTAATAACTTTATCCTTATTTTAGGTGTGCCCGGGCTGACCAACGTTCTGCACATACTTTATCAATGCTTTTCCTTTTTATGTAATCTGTATAAGTAGGTGCGTCTCTTTAAGTAGGCTGATGCTATAACTGTTAATATTAAGTGCTGCTGTACCATTCTTACACTAATTTCACCCCAATAAAGTGCTCACTAAAAGCATTTTTGAGTGACGGCCAAGCACATTTGGTGCTACTTGTGTGATCTGAATCGCGCTGAGTCTGATAACAATACCATTTGTAAGACACAAAAGGAAACGTCCTAATCATGTCCTGCAAAGTACCACATAGCACAGCAAGAGCCTATTATCAAGTGACATTAAAATGGTGATTCTTACCTATTAAGTGGATCCGGTGCTACCTGCCTCTTTGTGGCGCATGTGGGCCATCTGAAAAAGACAACAAAAGAGATATTGTAAATAACTAATTCAAAATGGCAACAGAGGTTGTCACAAGTCTGGATTTTATCTGTAAGTGAGTTTGATGCACCATTTTTCTGGTGGTGTGTATGCGACCTGCTTGTTTCCCCTAAGGTGTTATTGCTTTGCCTGCAGATGGCGCAATCATGCAAAGTTACAGGTCAGATCTGTGAATAGGTGGCCCCAAGTTATTTTTGAAATGTTTCTACCAAACACCCAGAGTGGAATACACTATGTTTAATGTCATACTGTGGAGCAATCAAGGCAAAGCAATAACATCTTCATGGAGACAAGAGGGTGGTGGACCAGAAAAGTTACACAGTGCACCTTTAAGACAAATGAAATGACAGTTCAATGGGAGTTACATACCAACACTAAGCACTGAGTATGTTGTCAATTTGAAAAAAGAAAGGGAAAAAAAAAATCAAATTATATACTTGTAATGAAAAAGTCTTGTTGTAATTCGTTGCAACAAATGTCCCTTATGACTCCTTAAATGTTGAGAATAGTGCACAACTTGGTCTGTCTTTTAATGAGCAGATTATTAAAGATTTTCAAATATCCTCACAGAACAGTTAAAACAGCCAGGCTGGAGAAACAACACAGGCCAGTGCACTCTGCTTTATGTATATATAAGGTTTCAGTGGAGCTTTGGGGCACCTGGTAAACTGGGATAATGCTGACTTTTCCATTGTACCATTTCAAATGACTTGGACCACTGCACTTTCTTCATGAGGTCAAGTAGTTCAGGTAGATATATTGGTAATAAACACATGTGTTTCTTGATATAGACATCAGCTTGAGTTATTTTAACCAATCATAGTCTAGGTGTGTTCAGAGATTTACACTTGTAACCGTAGCAACAAATGCACTTTTTCCAAATGAATGAATGGTTTTTAGGTAGGCTGCATGCTCCAAGAGTTGAGGAGTAAAGCAGCAATAACAGGACAGCAGGGAGAGAAACTCAACCCAGGCAAATTGCTTCCCAGAGATTCTTGGAGGACATGGTAAAATGATTCTTTCTTTCCTCTCCCTTTTAAAATACCTTTCCCTGGCACTGTGGTCCATAGGTAGCAATGCACCGGAGCGGGCTTGTGTTACTGTGTTTTTTTTCTCTTTCAAGGGAGCATGCAAAGCTAAGTGGGTTGTCATGTAGGTATAGACCAGTGAGTGCCAAGAAGATTACATCAATCTATTATGTTCCGAATCCAACCAACTTCAGAATTACAAGTCTGCCTTCCTTGGATCACTTTAGATATTGGCCCATGCAAGCTGAAAACACAAGTGCTTTAGTTTCGGAGATTCACTGACCAACTGATCATCCATCAATACAATTACTTTCCCATTTTCTATGCACAAAAGCATTGGTTCACATCAAAAGGACATTTGAAATGTGACCTTTCCTGAATAGTTTTAGAATAGTCTTGAAAACTAGACATATGGTAACATAAAAAAACAACTATTATTTAGTGCTGAAAATCAAGTCTTTTGTCTAAAAAAAGACTTATTGCCACTAAGGTATCAAATTGGTATTGATAATGAAGCCTTTTCCTTGGTATATGTCTCAACCTATTATTATTATTATTATGCCTATTAAATTCAACAGGGGAAGAAGGCATGCTCGCTATCTGTCTGTCTGACTGGTGAACCAGCAGTCTAATCTTTCTATAATCTCATAATTGAGTGTTCAGCTCAGCTAAATTATAAGTAATGTACAAGCATGGTGGAGTAGAAATGGTCCTCATCCCACAGTTCGCAAACCCCTGAGCCAGCCTGTAGTGTGTGGCTATGCTAAGCCATGAGATGAGGTAATGTTTTGAGAGTTGGCGAGCTTGGTCGAGGCCTGGTCCGGCCTTGATTAGCTCTGGGGTAGGGGTCTGCAATATCGGACACCCCTTTGTGTGGTGAGATTAGTGCCTTATGAAAAACTGCCCCCGCTGACACACCCATTGGGATCAGAGCTTCCTGACTGCTTGCTGCTTGGTTCAAATACCCCTCTCGTGTGAAAAACTATAGCCCTCGCCACCTTCTGCTCGAGATGACTGCCACCAATGACCCTAATATTGAAAACAACTTGCGTTTTTGACACATAAATCCATGCTCTCTTTTTCTTCCACTTATCCCCAGGCTAATTCAAATCACATGATAATTAACAAGCCGGTATGGCCACTGTAAAATAAGTCACAAAACAACAGTACCTTATACCCTTTTTGCAGGGTATCAAATATTGCAGGTATCAAATATTGTTTGTGTTGGATGTAGGGCTGTGCCAAAAATTAAAAGATCGATAGATCGTGATCTAAGCTTTGGTCGATCTTGATGATAAGACAAGCACATTTTAATCGACAGGTCTACAGCCAATTCTGTGGCAGTGAGAGCGCGTGGTACTGAAGAGGAGTCAGCGCTCTCTGGTTTAGGTGAAAGTTTTGAGTCAGGGCCGCAGTCTCTTTATGTCTCCTCATGTGTCCTCATGTCTCCCAAATTGACTAAAATCTGCACAATTTGACTAAAAGTCCAGTATCTCCTTCCCTCTGCCTCTGTGTGTGTGGTGCCGTCTTCCCCACTCCCCCTCCCCCTCTCTGCGCCTCACTTTTTCTCCTCTCTTTCTCTCCTCTGGTACTTCCTATTATTATAATTCAAGTTATGGAAAGTATAATGACTATTTTCTCATCATTTATGAGTGAAACTTAAGACTTAACTTAATTTAGTGCATGGCCATCCCGCGTGTTTCTGCCTTTAGCAGTAAGGCGCACATGCTTTTAGGCTTCATATATTGTACAAACACATTCCAAATTTCTGTCTAGGTTTTCAGTAAGATGGAAGAAGATCGAATCGAAAATCGAGATCAATCAACATGGGCAAAAATGAATGAAGTGAATATTTTGTCCACATCTAAATAAAATATATCTTATCTCTTGTAAGAAAACCTTTTATAATCTTTCATGGTCCATTGCAATGCACTATGAGATTGAAATTAGAGAGGCATGCAAACACACAGAAGGACACTGGCACGAGCTTACGCCAGTGCTCCTTAAACCAGTCATGTGAAACGACCAGCTCTGCAAATCTGATTACATCTGCGAGCCCGGACCTGAAAAACCACAAGTACAAACTTAACAAACACACATTTAACAGATTGGAGGTCCACACAACACACACATTTTAATCCCACTTTGCTCCACAATCCCCATTGCTAAACAAGACAGAAATGCGAATAAAATGGATGAGAATAATTTCAAACGTCCAGTTATTACTTTAAACTCAAATTAAATGATTTTTGGTTCATAAATGGAGTTGTGGTGGGAGTGCTTTCTTTGAGCAGCATTTGGCAGTGCAGCGGAGGAATGAGCACAAGTGGAAACATGTTTATAGCAAGATTAGCAGGAACAAAATGATACACGATTCGCAAATGATTCAAATCCTATTCAAGTTACCAAGTGCTATTAAAAGAGGGGTAAAAAACAGTCTTTGCTGCTTAAATGGCTGTCATACAACTACACATGATAGAGTGTTTGTAATGATGAACAGTGACCTCAAGTCTCCACCAGTTTGCCACAACACACGGCTAATTCAATGCGCTCCTGGCATGCTGTAGCTAACAACTAAATCGAATTCACTTTTGCAGTCCTTCCAAAATATTCTCTCTTTCATGTTCAACAAATCAGGTCAGAATCACATAAGCCCAATCAGATCACACGCGATCCAAAGTCTAAGTATGTCCAGAAAACGAATTTTAAATGGAGATGTAATGCTGCATAAAATATTGCGACGAACAAAAAGATCAGTTTATGCCACTGACACAAAAACCCTGAAGCAGTATAATCAAAGTAAACCCATTTCTAAATAAAATTAAATGGCACAGTGTTAAAGATTCACTATGTAGGTACTCGCCTGGAATAGTCCACGGTATGGCATTTCCCTTTTCTAAGTTACTACAGTCATTACAGGTGGTTTTACTGCTCAAAAATTCCCAAAAATTCTTACAGTGAACAGGGTGACCAATCCACAGATTACCATACTGTGGAACATTCCAGACAAAGCGCTAAAATCATCATAAATACAATCAACCCATCCCCTGAAAAGTTACATAATAGACCTTTAAGAAAATTATCCATAATGAGACCATACACAGATATGAATTATTCAACCCTCTACAGCCCAGGTGCAAATAAAACAAATAAATATGGCACATTTCATAAATATTAAACCCAGATAAAATTGTAATCTCTCATTTTATTGCACAAAGTAACAATTATGGTGACACTCATTTAAACCTTACGAGCTACAGTAGTTTATCCTTGTGAAGGTCAGATGGAGAGGGGTGGGTGGCAGGAAGCAGTGGCAGTGAGATGACAGAGCTGGAACATGTGAGAAGGTTGAGATGGTACGGGACAGCAGATAAGGGGACAGAGAAGGACACTCTGTATCCTGTCCTGTGAATTCAGGAAGGCCTCAGTCATCCCTCAGATCAGCTGCCACACCTGGACCAGATCAGGTTCACTGCGCTTCACCAGACAGCAGCAAAGGGACGCTCAACCATGGACCCAAGAGGAGACTGAGAAGCACTTAAAGGTACACTGTGTGGAGGGTATGCTCATCTCTTGCTACTTGTTTCCATAAAGATGTTATTGCTTTTCCTGGAATGTTCAACAGTATCACACCAAAGATGTATAACTCTGTGGGCACAAGCAGGTGACTTTGCCAGGCCAAGTTACAGGTCAGATCTGTGGAGAGGTAATATTCAACAATAAAGCCATCTATAAATGAATAAATGTACGATTAATGCCATATAGTGGAACCTTATATCATCTCCATAGAGAAGCTGATCCTTTACCAGAAAAGTTATATATTATGAGTATAGGCTGCCTTATAGTTATAGTACATTATAGTAGTTATACTTTAGGCCTTGTGATGTCCAAACATGCAGTATAAGTAAATTCACAAAAAAAAGTGAATGTGGTTGACAACATGGTGGTCCCACACAAGTTTAAATTCGACTGAAATGGTTTTGGCATCCATCAATATGTTTGCTTTAACAGAAAAACTTGAATCTGACCAATTATGTAACAGCTATTGTTGACAGACTGCTACCCAGTTCTAATTTAATTATGGTCATAGTTAAAGTTTAGGGAGAAAGCAAGGCCAAACTGCTAGGAGCCTCAGGGGACCAACAAAAGTACTTCCTTTTTTACATACAATTTCATGGTATACTAAAAACTATAGAATTAAATTATTTCCATTAAACTAATCCATTCATTCACTAATTCATACCAAACATTCTTATTTTCCAGCTTGTCTGACCCGCCATAAAGTTACTGTAAATGCTTAGATATGGTCCATTCTCCGGCTACAGTCCCCAAAACAGACTTGGTGTAAAGGTAAAACACAGCACGATGTATTATCTCCATCTGGAGTGCATTTCCTGTGCTCCGGGTTGGCACTTGGCCGCTCCTGTTTCACACTGCTGCATCTCTCACTGTGTGGAAACAACTGACTCAAGTAAAAACAGGTTACATGCACCAGAATGGCTTGAAACACAACGCTATAACTTAATTCAGTCTCTGCATCTGGAACAATGTTAGCAGGCAATTTCGGTAAATATAGGAGAATTCCCAGCTCTCCCCATTCTGACCTGTAGATTAAGTTTGTTTTCTTGTATATGGGACAGTGTATTTGGAAATGCAATTAGTCTGTAACAAGACTTATTTAATTGTCATCTGGGATAATAGGGATGCAACGATTAGTCAGAATAATCATGACTAGTCAACCATTAAAATAATAATAATAATAATTGTATTTTGATAATTGTAATGGTTATCTGGACTATAAGGAATCTCAAACACATGCAAAAAGACTTTCTCACAAAGATGGTGGTATTGTTAAACCAAAATGTGAAGCTAGAATACGCTTTTAAAGGAAACCTTCAGTCACCATATTTCAACCTTTATTTGATTAAAATGTGTTAAAATCATTAGTTACTGCCCTAGACTAGACCTGACGCAAATACACATTGTTTTTTAGTAAACACTTAAAAAATGTATTTGAACTTCACTATAAACAACCTACTGCATACGTTCTGTAACTGAAAAGTAAATCTCAGAACTGTATGCAAAAATGTAAAGGTATTGTGTTCTTAGCATCTATGGCGGTAAGCAGCAGTGGTCATCTGAGCTGTGAAGTGTTAGTTTTAGAGTGAAAGTAAACAGGCTCTCTGATGGTGGGCCTGGGCCTACATGCAGTAAGCACATGTTTCCTATTGTGGTTAAAAGGGGAGAGATTAAAGTGCAGAGGACGCACACCACTGCACCCCATACAAGGATCACTGCTCTGGGGTTAGTGCTGATGCCGTCTCGACAAAACTAAAAACTTAGTTCAGTACTAAACATGGGTTAGGGTTAGGACTGGTAATAACAGTGGAACCAAATACAAGAAAACAGTGCAGCTGTAGAAAACATTAGCTGTGGTTGCAGTTTTTGGAGTAGTAGCAGTGGTAGCAGTAAATGTACTGAGTACTTCTTAAACATCACTTGTAGATGCACTATGTACATTTTCTGGTTATTCAGGTTATTGCTTTATCTGGAATATTCTACATTGTGCTATACACTTTTGCTTAAGTTACAGTTGCAAAACACCAACATCTCCTAAAAACCTACATATTGATGAAGGAGTTCTATTATAAATTGCCAGCCTTTCCAAGTCATTTCCATAGGTCGAGTTGAATATACAGTGCTCTATGGAGACTAAATTTGATCCTTTTTGAAGTGAAGGAGGCCGGAATAGTAGCACGATGACAGAACTGAATCCAGGTCTGTCAGACTCCTGCGTACATACAGGAAAAGTACACATAATGAAAAGGTGTTGAAATCAAGCAGACTTCGCATTTCTAGACTTTAAGATGCATAAAAAACTATAGCAAAAGGGAGAATGGCGTTTTGGCCGAGTTGCTCACAGCTGTTGGTAAGAGCTGCCAAACAACCAAGTTCCCCCTGAAGGCCCCAGGGTCAAAACGGGCCACATGTAGGTTCCACGGGGGACAGTTAGAGCACGAGACTGTGACCGCACTGCCAATTAACGGACACATTCAAAAGCCAAATAGTGCAGGGGACACGGGAGAAGATATGCATAGTGGAGCATAGCTTACACTTAACCAAAAACCACCAATTAACCAACACCCCGTGAAGCTGCGATGGAGGCGTGCGGCTGGATGGCTTCCATGTGCACCGGCTCAGACCAGGATACAGCAGAAGAATGCACATAAGCAAGAGCTAGTACTAATGTTACTTTTACCACGTGGTGAGAGTCTGAAAGATTTACTTAGAACTAACAATACGGTCAACCAAACGAGGAATCCAGCCAAGACGTAACACAAGTCAGGGTACTTTTTCAGCCTGTCCCAAAGCGGATAAAAGAAGTAACTGAACATTTCAAGGTACACTGCACTGTCGATGCAATTTAAAAAATAGGGGGAAGAAAAACAAAACAAAAACATAAAAACACACAATTTTAACATAGCTGATTATTTGCTGCGGTCATTGCGTAAGGAAAGAAGAACTAGCAAATACAATCATTAAGACTCATATTGCTTCAAAAACCTCAAAACTCATTACATATTACCATTAGTGTGGCTTGCAGAAAAATGAAATGAAATCCAATGCAGATGCAGTGTATGTAGCAGTAGTCTAAGCAGTAGTCTAAGAACTTTTTGATTCAACTGTTGTGACCTAAAGGCGTATTTATTGACATATGACAGGTAGTGACGGGTGTATTGATACCAAAATACTGATTGATATCGATACTGACTGAGGTATTGACTCTCATGCAAAAAATCTTAATATTTCTCAAAAGGAATTTAATCAGTTTTTGAAAATATTTTGTTTATAATTTAGTTAATCTGCACATATATTTAATTTTTAGATCTGTTCAAGTTAACGTGGGGCAAAAATAATGATAACCTACAGATATATGCCAAGGCAAAACTCTTTATAGAAGGAGTTTCAATGCATTTTAATACAATACTTATGGGTATTGCTACCGGATTGATGTTGTAGTTCTTGTCATAGTACTACTTGGTATTGGATCGAAAAAAAAAAAAAAAAAAAAAAATCATATTGCCAATCACAAATGACTAATTTCTTGGCCTCTGGAGATGGTATATTTGGTCCTATTTTGCGATGGTACCGAAAACATACTTGATCTGGTCTTGTCAAGCATAATTAGTTAGATAGTCAACCCTACTGCCAGGACATGATTTCATAATAATTACACACTGCTGGCTGTAACCTTCTATCCCCCGGAACCCACACATAAATAACAGATAATGACACATCTGTCAGTGGGAGCTAGAGTGCATCAAGTTATACACGTGTATGATGTAGACGAGCAAGGCGTCACCCACAAAAACGCAGTGTGGATGAACCAGAATGACATGGTGCGGAGCATGTTTTCAAAATGGAAATAGATTTATGTTACGTTGAGGAAGAACGCTTCAAAAAGGTCAGATAGAGGTAATTTGTATGCACTCTCCCCCAGGAGACTTTGGAATAAATGTATAAAGTTGTGATCTGTAAAAGCAAACATGCATACTGATTTAGTCATCATTAACTAAGTAAAACCATGTCCCATTTTGTCTTGTCTCTTGTCTGAGATGTGTGTAAATTTTCAGTGTCCTGGTTTTAAGTTTTCCCAATGACAGTTACACAGATAGAAAATCCTCTTAGCAGCACGTTTGACTGACCACACAACTAAAGCATACATGCAAATACATACAACAAGTGCAAACCATGTCCCTCTCCTATGTAAATGTCAAAGGGCTGATCTTATGGAACATAAATAGTAATGCTAATCCAGCCAGGAGATTAGAAACAGGCAAATAATAGTCATCATAAACAAAGGACAAACATTCCCATTGGGTTTGGTGGGGAAGCCCTGGGCTCCAACAGGAACCAGGAGTGTCTGGATCCAATCCCGGTTGTTTACTAGTGCACGGAGAAGTGGCCACTTAATAAAGCAAAATCACAAACACTTCAGGACACACACATGGAACTGCCCCTCCAGAGATTTCCATTGTTGTACTGTTAATATTATGAGTCAAAAAGAAAAAAAAAAAAACTAAAATTGATTGCCTCCTGTTTCTTTTTATAAACCGCCAATGCATTTTTCCAATTTTCGGTTTTCTTGCATGTTTCCTCTCATGAGAAAACAAATACTCAGTTACATCATAATCTTCTGACCAAATATGTGCTTGCTGATATTTGCCGATTGACATGTCAGCCAACTCTGACGTGGACTTTACAGTGGGACGAGCTGGCTCCAGTTATTGACACATCTTGATGACAGTTACCGTGGAGACCAGGTATGCAATTTAGATACACACTGGATCATAAATTCTGTTGTCGCTTGAGGAGCAACCACACTTTAATCCATGCCCTATGAAACTCTGATCAAAGGTAAAGCAGCCAATGAAGGTTGTAATTCTGTTTGTGCAAGTTCAGGAAGTGGAGTTTTGCTTGACCTCAGATAGAATGGTTGATTAAGTCGTATTGTACGCTGTGTGCTGTGCTATTTTGTTCAGGTCCACTGGACAAATTCACAGTGGAAAATGGCTTTTTGCTTCTTGGTCTGTCTGGCCCACCAAGTCTTCTTACTAACACGCTGGGCATCTGTGACTCACGGTTTTAACCCCGTCCCAACCGCGTCGGCGCTAACAAAAACGCCATCGGGGGCAAGCTTTATCGCAACAAAATAACTATTCAAATACTCTCTGTGTGGTTTGAAGTCTGTTCTTGTTACTTAGTAGACACCCCCACTTGTCTTTTTCTCCTTACCAATCCTACATGACTGCATCCAAGCCCCTACACCAGAGGAGGTAGCCAAAAGAACGGTGAAACTCAAATAGACCACCTGCTTCAGAAACAAAATTGCAACTGGTGGTGACGGAAGAGAACAAGGACAATGAATAAAGTGGAAGTCAGTAGCCCACCCTGTGATCTGGGCAGACAAAAGAAGAAATTGCGTTTCTGCATTTTGCCACCTGAAGGTCAAATTCCACCTAGTTGTATTTGTGTGCAAGTATACTGATATATGTTCCCCTAAAAGAGTCACAGAGGTGGCTTGTGGCTTTCATCTCCCCTTCTTTTGTATTCTGTTGTGACTATTGGCCAGAATGGAGTGGTATTATTCCAAACAGTATTATATTTATTAATGCTACAGGTCTCTAGCACTGTGCACTTGCAGGGAGCTAAGGCCGGACCAAGCTAAGATAAAAGCAGAGTGGAAAGACAAGGCCTTCATCCTAACATCGTCTCAGCAAGAAGGGCCAACAAAGACGCAGATGGAGCTTTAATCTTGTTGTACCCTCCATGTGAGTGGCCTCTCCTGTTGGCTCTCATGAGTCACTTTTTATTCAGTACAAACAAATTGGGCTTATAAAATGATTTTCAGTGTGATTATAAATACTTGAAAACAAAGGTCAGAATAAATTGTTGAGTCATTGTTGTGCACCCTGGTCCGTACATGAGACAAAGCCTGACATTTGAACTACACATTTGGACATACTGGTAAGAGTAGGCCTGTTACAATAAATACTATATCATTTTATCATTACAATACATGAGAGATGAAACAATTATTTTCAGGGGGGCATATTTATCATTGGTATTTTTTCTTTCTACTAATAGGGAACTTTCTGTAATGTCCTGTACTTTTCTGAAGATTTAAACTTTAAAGGGTTGAATAAATAACTTCTATGACTCATTAAGTGTTTTGTTTATTTATTGCAGTTCATATTCATTAACAGTACTGTACAGAATCGTTTTTGGGAGAAAATCCTGCTTAAGGGTGATTGTGTCAGTGGTATAATGGTATTCAATATTACCGTTTATCAACTATGTTTTCTTCACCAATATGTCGTACTTCAAAATGTGATCGCGACAGATCTAGGTAATAGAGTAAATTGTTAGTTGTAGCTGCACTCATTCATAATCTAAAAATGAGAAGATTATTTTTTTTGTTAACTGATGTTGATGATGACGTAAAGTTGTTTACTAAGCTGTTCACGTCTCATTAACTTCACTTTATCCCACACGAAGTTAGATTTTATGAAGCCAGTCACATACTAGTAGAAGTGTTGTTTCGTCACTGTGTCATTGTGAATAATTGTTAAATTATAATGTTTCTTCAATAGTCATAACACTACAATTTTAAAATGCGTCACCCATAACGTAGGTGTGTCCCAACACTTTCGTTTGTTGTCTTTCTCCAAATTACCAAGACGATATACAAATCCTTTCCAGAAAAAACAACAAAAAAAACAAAAAAACTTGCTTTGTTATTTTTCAATAATTTTTTTGAGCAAATAGACTTTATTGGGTGAAGATTCAGCAAAATGTCAGAACCTGGTATTGCTTTCCTGACAATCATAAAACAAACTAGGCTGAAGTAAATGTGTCCATTATGTGTATCTTATTGGCTGTTGAGTAATTCTTGTGAAAATAAGTACTCCACGGTGCTATAAGCCCTGTTCATTAATGTCATTAGCGGCGGTCTGAGTGCACTTGCAGTTGGACGCTGCCTCCCACAGTCAGTCATGCGTGCGGAGTTATTTTAAAGGTGGTGTGGAGAGCTGACGTGTGGCGGGACAGAGGGGCAGTGCTTGGGTCCATGCTCCAGCGGTCACCCAGGATCAGCTCCTGCCCAGGCCTGGACACTGATTTATGGGACAGGGGGATTACCTCAAACTAGCCGTGAGGACCACCCACACCGGGCCACCGGCGGGCGCACAAATATGAAGTGACACACACACACACACACACACGCAGAGTCAAGTATGTTTAACGGTACAATCTTTGCGCATGTGTACTTTTTGTCTACTGTATGTTAATAATGTAACAATAATGATAATACTCTACTAGTTTTATTAAAAGCACAATATCGGAAACTAGTTTTTGCTCTTTCTGCGTTTCAGATGACATCACAGTCTTTTGGCAAATATTATTAAAGGTCCTACATTACGCAAAATTGACTCTTGTGAGCTTTAAGCCATGTTATAATGTTGTTACCTCTTCAAAAACAGACCTAGAGTTGTGTTTTGTTTCATTCACACATATTTGAATAATCCTTTATTATTAGTCTGTCTACATCTCAAAAGCTCAAAATGCTCTGTTCCACCTTGCGATGTCATGAAGCGGTAGTTTTCAACAGCTACCTTTTAAATTTATGTCAGTAGAGATTGGAAATTCCAGGGCTAATGATTCTAGTGAAGGTGTACGGAGTTTAAAAACACAGTGGAGCACTTCTGGTATTATCACATGACATCACAAGGTGGAACAGAGAGTTTTCAATCTGAGAGAAGAACGCAGCCTAAATATGCGGCTTTGTGTGTTAAACGTGTGAATGAAATAAAACACAACTCCAGGTCTGTTTGTGAAGAGGAAACAACATTATAACATAGATCAGAAAATAGCGTAATATGGGCCTTTTAATACAGATTGGGGGCAGCTAAAATGACTATTGTTAAAATGCTGATTTTATATAGATTTAGGTGTATTTGTCATAATTATACAAGTTCACACACACACTTGAATTATGGCATCATCACATTCAAGAGTCTGATGACAAAGTGTAATTCTGTGTACACTCAAACGTTCATTCATATATGGGAGAAGTGACTTGCTAAAGGACACAACAATATGCAATGCTATAAATTAGTAGCAAGAGAAATAAGATATTTTTGTTTAAACAAGAAAGACCACTTTTTCTCATGTCTCAGCTCATGTCGCCAGTCAACGCCCTGCTGCAAACACGATGCTGCCCTTAATAATTCACAATTACGAACTTTCCTCAGCTCACAGCTTGCACAATCAAAGACTCTATTTTGAGGATTTTGACCTTTTCTGTCACTTGACAATATTCGTTTTCATTTTTCCTTCTGTTTCTGACACATAAAAAAAAGAGTTATTTCCAGGTGGATGTCAAATCTTTTTCATTAGGTTATAGGGGGACGTGCAGGACAGGGACAGGGAGCTATTTCTTTCCTGAACTTTTACGCAAGAATGTGAGGGTATAAAAAAGGGGGACAAACACAATATTTCTCACTTACCAAGGCACAGTGAAGCTCAAAACTCCAGTTGGATGAAGACAAGGAGTCAATGATAAATCGGACACAGTGCATTCCTTGGGCAAACAGTGGCCTCATAAAGAGAGACAGGTAAGCAAACACTCACCTGCCCTAAGCCAATATACAGTACCCATGAAGGCACACAACACTTAAATGAGTCGATATATTAAACTGCAAGTTTCTCCGGTTCTGACCTAAAAAAACAACTAAAAACAAACAGAAATACATATGTTTACTTATGCAAGAATGAGAGCTTCACAACCAAATCGAAATCACAGTTTAGAATCACAATGTTCACAATTATATAGGCAATAGGATTTTCTCTGTAATTAAATATGAAAGAATATGCTAACCCTATAGTTTTTACCTTCACAAAACATTCTGCTTGTAATTCAAGTTTTTGCTTTGCTAATCAAAATTTAGTCGTTTTTCAAATCTGAATGCTCCTCGGCAGGTTTAAAAAGTGCTCTGTGAACTAAATATTGATTTGAAAACATAATTTGGGATTGGGACAGATGGGATTGAGATGTTTTATATTGTTGATTCAAAGCCTTTCCCAAGTCAAAAGAATGTAGGTGAGGAAGCAGAGAACAACATGTTCTCCGAAAGAGCGTTCTTATCTAATTATAATTTTGTTTGTTTTTTCATCATTTCAGCTAATTTCGTGTTCATTTAAAAAAGTAACCATGGTAAATGACAGGAGTAGAAGGAGAGAAGGAGTAAAAAGAAATATGAACCTATAATATCTGACAACTATCCACAAGAAATGGACAGGTTTAAAATGTGCTCTGCGAACTTAATACTGCTTTGAAAACATAGTTTGCAAATATAATCACAATACTCAAAAAAACTAAACAAAAAACAGATTAGATTATTAGATTATTTCCCAGAATCGTGCGGCCCTAGTACAAAATGGTCACAGAAAGCTTCACCAACAATTGACATTAACCAAGGCGATGCCAGAATGGAAAAACTACAACAATGAACTGTTTACTGTAATTAGATATTTGTGTTTGAAAAAAACATGGTCTTAATATTATTCAATGCAGTCTATTCATTCAGACATACACACTTCCAATGGGAACGTCCATCACTACCAACTTGTTGACCATGTGATTGTAAGTTCTGATTGGTGAAGAGAAGCTAGGGGCTGTCAAGTAGCAGGTTGGCAGTCAACACGAGTAAAAAAAACTAAAATTCCTGCTTGTTACCATGGAGATGAGTCAACAACAGGTCAGATGGAGCCAGCGGAGTCCTGGAGGCTTGGGGTCTCCGGCTGGCCCACACTAGTTAACTATTCATCTCTGCATCCGGCCCCTGAATGATTGGGCAAACATGGAGCAGTGCCAAGTGAAAGGGACTCAGAGGGGCAGGGAAAGGGGCATCACAGAGGGGTGGAAAGGGTACTGAAAATTTGTACTTAAGTAAAAGTACAGTTACATGTCAAAAATGGAACTGTTGCCAAGATTGTACTTAAGTAATAGTACAAAGTGTTCATGATAAAAACTACTCAAAGTACTAGTAAATTTTCAGCACAAATTTAGTAGCATTTTAGATCATTCTTTTATACAAAGCTTGAATAAGTAAACTGTTTAAAGCTGACTTAAAGTTGTACAAATACTCTGAGTTTTGGTTATTATGTGTGTTTGTAGAGAGAGGAGCAGAGACAGCAGTGAAGTCTAATTTTAAATATAACAGTTACAATCACATGGATAGAATTATATTTAATTACAACAACAAGTACATGTTTTGCAATCTACAAAAAAATTACAAATACAAATATCCAAATCTACGCAATCTGCTCAAGTAACTTTATCCTTCCCAGTCTCATATGAATGAATAGACGAAGGGCCGTTAACGGCGTGAGCTATATCAATATGTTTTTCTGTCTGTTCATTAAGGGGCCAGCCAGCTGCAAGTTGCTTATGACATCTAGGGCAACATTTTGTCATTTTGTTGCCATGACACACAATAAATATCACCAACTAATAAACTAATAAACTTGTTATGCATTATGCAGAGCCAAACCGCAAACCGAATGTTCATGTGAATTAACTGTGCACCTTCACTGAACAGAAGCAGTGCCCTTGACAACAGAAAAAAAGTAACCATGGTAAATGACACCAAATAGCTTGAATGAAAAGGAGCGGAAAAATAGGAACTTATTATATCTGCCAATTATCCACAAGAAATACTGACGATGAATTGAAGATATATAGTATACAGCATTTATTTGGTATGCCTGAATACATCTTTCCATATTAAAACTGTAAAAGCAAACTTAAACGTAAACCTTCCTTGACAATATATTATGTGTTACAAAGTTAAGGATGCTGAGGCAAAAGTGCTGTGTTTATTTGAGAGTACACAAACTTGGTACTCTATACACAACATTGCAACTACAACTGTAACCCCTCTGAGGGAGTTGTTGTCTCTTGGGTCCAACCAAACATGACCCTTTCCTATGCCTAATCAAAAAGTTGTGAGGAAAAAGAATTACATCACCTTATGAAGGCTAAACAAGAATAACAAGGTACACATGGTTCAACTCAAACAGGACAACACAGCAAACAGTCAAATGTTCAATACACTCACCTTTATATACCCAGAAGTCAGTCACAGGCCGACACCTCTTTCCTGGAAATTTGCCCTTGCTGTGGAAAAAACAACAAGAAAACAGAGTAAATTCACAAATTAAAAAAATGGATACCAGATACTAAAGCCCACACACTACAGGATTTGTCAGTCTTAAACGATTTTTAAACATGTGATTTTACATGAGATTTTAAATGTTATGATCCCCGAGAGCAAAGACTGCAGCGGGATATGGCAGCGAAGAGACCGTGCACCACAAGCTAAAAGTTGTGAACGAACCTTGCGTCAGCTGTTTCCTGTCTACTGTAAAACGTCTCCGAAATGTTCCAGAGCACTGTAGTTCTAGTCTAGATGCAAGTCAAAACTGTGTTATTAT
Organism: Periophthalmodon schlosseri; assembly: GCA_000787095.1. NCBI lineage: Eukaryota > Metazoa > Chordata > Actinopteri > Gobiiformes > Gobiidae > Periophthalmodon > Periophthalmodon schlosseri. Next base: position 8,692 of record KN475533.1, on the reverse strand, counting down.
TTGTAAAATGTGGTGCAATAGTTCAGATAAATGCTTTTTAATGCACAGAAGGTTGACGATAAACTGCACAGGAAGTAGAATGGTGTTTACTGTAGCAACAACTTCATCCTGATTGTGGGGAGTGGATTTAAGTGAACAGACACACATGAGGAACTATTTTGGCCTTTTTACTTTTAAAAGAACGCTTCAAACTGGATTAATAGCGCTGTTTTGTGGACTGGGTGTCATTATTTGTAGAGGACACATTCTAATGGATAATATAGATGAGAATGTGGCAATTTAACTTTACAACTTTATGAGAGGTGAGTAATAAAGTCACCTAATTATTTGTGCTGTTTCCTGAGTTTTGTATCTTGCACCTGTGTCCGTCATTCTGTCTGCCCCCCGTGCTCTGTTTTATTGGCTGTTACGGTAGCGCTGCTGATGTTTTGTGATTATGATATGAAAGAGCCGCTCAGAATCGCACCAAACACAAGAGAAGCACAGCGGAATCAGAATCACACTTGTCAGACATGGGAAGAACATGCAAACTCAGTACAGAAAGGCTGGGAGTCAAACATGTGACCTTCCTAGTTCTGATAAACATCAAAACTATTCTAAAACTCTTCGGGAAATGTAAAAAAATTTCCTTTTCAGCCTACATGATTTTTTCTTACTACCTGTTCAGTTTCAATATCTAGTAATTAGTATCTGGGTATCAATGTTCTGACAAGCCTATATTAGCCATTAACCAGGACATGACAAAGCTGTAATTGGAGTGATTTCAGTGGTCATAATGTTATGCTTGATTTGACTAGATGACAGTTTGACATTTTAACTATTACTATGGTTTTCCCAGCATTGTTCCGGATGAGTTCATTTTGCCTGAACAGTCTTAGAACATGTAATATGAGGTGGGAATGGAAAATGGCTACAACCACAGACCACTTTTAGACACTTAAACGTACAGGAGCTCGGTAATAACGGGTGGAGCGCAGCAGTGTCACATCATACAGAGAAGTTAGCACAGAATTTCAATACCGTATTTATATTAGGCTCCTGTCAGCATGTAACTTAATGCATCGTCACAGCTTTCCCGCAAAATGGCAAACCAAAGGGCCATTATCCAGTTGGAATTATAAAGAGTTTGAAGTTACAAATGACTCCTAACTGGGCAGCGCCGTGAGGTGGGTGTGTTGGGAGACCGGACCGGTCACTGGTCCTGCACCGCTACTAACGTCAGCACACAGTATTTTCATAAACACTATCCAAGCATATCCTTCCTTTTAGCAAGAATCAGAATCCTCTTGGTGGGAATCCAAATCTTTAAATGAAAACCAGGAGAGGAACATTACAGTGTGACAGAATAGGGAACAAAAACAAAAAGGAAAATCAAAGTTGTGTTGATAAAAATAGCAGATGTACAGAGTCACTTCTCGAAAGGTGTGTCATACGGGGAGTAGGGGACTAACTTTTGGCTGTGTTGAGTTACATTCTAAAAATAGCATGTTTACTAAATTAAAAAAGTGAGTTCAGCTGCTGGCACCAGAACTTTCTCCTCCTAACTCATGACTTCAGTGATGACGAAGTACTGACCATATAAAACAAAAATAGACCAATACTTAGGGTACGGCACATGAGGAAACAACTAATGTTCCCGGCATGATATCCAAAAGCGTCATCAATTGAAAACTTATATTAAATAAAAAACTTTTCTGTCTCAACTGAAAAGTGACTGAAAACATTTTGACATTTGGAGCCTGTTTGCTTTATTAACATGCAACTTTTTAGCTGTATGCTCATTTTTTCCAATAGTATGACTTGTTTCACCTTGAAGCTCGCATATTAAAATAACACATTTCACAAACGGCAATATGTATTCTGTGTTCATGTTTGAGTGTTACACGTAGGAAAATAGGCCTTGAAATTATATGAACTACCAGTCAATAAAGCAAAACATCTATCTAATCTCTGAACTATGCCGGTGTGAAGATGGTAACTAACACACAAGCGTAAACACTGGTCATAAATCACACCTTCTAAGAGCCTGGGGCTTGGTGCCTCAGATGGGGCAGGTGGAGCAGCCATGAGTCCCTATGTACCTCCCCATGTGCTGTTCAATCTGACTGACAGCTCCTCATCTGGCTGTGTTCGACGTGTGCAACTTGTGTAAACATTGACAGGCTTTGGTGACAGGTGAAAAGGACACACACACAAACTGTAAAGAAGGATTATAGTGAACTAATAGCATGTCAAAAAGGCCTGGAAGCACAATACCGCACATTCCTTTACTGTATAGAAATCAGCTTTAAGTGTATTAGAGTTTGTCCTATAGGGTGTCAAATACATTTATATGGACTGTTCAGGGTGTGCACCATGAAACTATAGAATTGTTTTATATTGCTATAAAGCCATACAGTTAGTGCTCTCTGATCGCAGGACTTAAGTGGCAACTGCGGTGTTAAAATGTTCAAATTTCCTAAACATGACCTTTATGTGTTCCCAGATAAGAGGTAGACATGTTCAAATCAAATATTGCTTTTAGCGATAACAATTATAATACTGACTTACTCTGAATCACAAAAAAACAGTGGGCATGAAGTTGTTAATGATGTCATATGATGTTTTGGTTCACAAGATTATTATTATTATTATTATCATCCAATCAAAAAGCAGAATGAGCCTCATACCAATCCTAGCCTTGCCCAGTCCTATGATTAAAACCAAATGAAAACAAACGTAAAACTGATACTCACTACTGACTACTATCACTAATTAGTGCTAGTGCCGCCTCTGCAGCTCAGTGAGTGAATTCGGAGTTTCTGAGCTTTTACTGGCAACCCAAGCTCAGTTTCAATTGTGTTCAATCTGTTTTTTTAAACCAGTCAGGGCTCAGGCTACATACACCCCCTTTTATGTAACTTTAACTGTACTTGGATTATCACAAAAAGCAAAATAGCATTGCCATACTGCTTAATCATACCAATTTGTACAGCCTAATTAGAAAATTCTAAAATGATATGTTGTTAAATACCTCCTACTGTTTAACTGACAAAGCTTACAAATATTCAAAAACCCGGTGTAAACTTTTTGTATCTGATCCATATGTGCACAATTTGAGCAGTGGCCTCCCTGTTGCGAGCTGATAATGACGCTTGCCGTTATTAAGATGTGTGCTTTAATCGCGCGGAGGGTTATTAGGGCCAGTTTACAGCACACAGGAGAGATTAACACAAGCCATGCATGACGAAGCCCGCTGAAGAGGCCAACCATAAGCTACAGCAGCGAGCCACAACTGGGAGGTACACACATGAGAAATCTGCTCACTGTAGGAAACCAAACCCAGTATGATGAATCCCTCAAACTCTCTTCGCTAGCCTCAAATCACAACTAAAAAGTGAAAAAGTAGACCCATTATTTTTATTAGTAATGTTGTTTTGTCTCATTACGAGCCTGGTAGGGTGCCTACATGGTCCACGCCCTACCATCCCTGCCGGAACATTTCGCCGATGACATAAAGTCTCGGGTGCAGAAAATTCCCACTGCATGTGAGTGCCGTAAATTTCAATAGACAGTATATTGTTACAGTGCGTTTTGTAGGAATTAAGGGAGCACTTGAAAATATATCACTTTATGAGGTTTCTTGCTTTCCCATAGAATTCCTACTGTTTTCCCCCTGAATTTTACCTGCAGGCATTGAAATGGCACTCAATTAGCACTGGGAGTGTAAGGAGGGGCCGTCATAGGTCTTTGGATAAAATGTTGCTCCACCCAACTTTATGAGAATGGTGTTGTGGGAAGATTTAACGCCATTAGTGTCATTTTATACATGCATAGATACAACATTTTAATCAGCATATTTTAGTAGGAAGTAATTAGCTTAAAATAACTTAAACTGGGATGCTCTTAACACCCACGTTGAGCACACAAATAGATATTAGCTTTAGGATCAACAGAAGGTAACTGACTTTCCTAATTATATAACAGGCTTAAAAACTGTAAAACATGCACAGAACACTTAGCTATTTGAAAATGAGAAACAATTGTATTCAAATTATTATCAGTGAATTTAACAAACAATTAAATTTATTATTATTATTATTATTTTATTATTATTTATTATTAAAATGTGAAAATATGACT
>KN475531.1:5742-18160 GCA_000787095.1 Periophthalmodon schlosseri | reverse complement strand
CCTGAAAACACACACGGTCCTGAAAACGCGTCACGACTCAGAATGTACAGGCCACAGACACTCACCCGCGCTTTGGACTTGGGCCCTGACACCACCCTCCGCTTCAGTCTGAGGCACAGAAAAACACACGTGTGACATACTTCAGATACTTCAGATACTTCAGATACTTCAGATACTTCAGATACTTCAAGGTCCTATATTACTCAATTCTCTGATCTGTTCTAATGTTGTTTCCTCGTCACAAACAGACCTGGAGTTGTGTTTTGTTTCATTCACACATGTTTAACACACAAACCCTGTATATTTAGACTGAGAAAACACTCTGTTCCACCTTGTGATGTCATTAAGTGGTAATACAGGAAGTGCTCCACTGTGTTTTTAAACTCCACACACCTTCACTAGAATCATTTCAGTCCTGGAATTTCCAATCTCTATTGAACTAAAGGTAAAAGGAGCTGTTAACTTGAACTTAACCACTTCCTGACATCACAAGGTGGAACAGAGCATTTTGAGCTTTGGAGATGTAGACCAATAACGGAGGATTACTCAAAAACACAACTCCAGGTCTGTTTTTGAGGAGGGAACAGCATTAGGAACATGGCTTAAAGCTACAAGAGTCACTTTTGCGTAATACAGGACCTTTAAAATACTAAAAACAGTTCAGATACTTACAGGTTTCCAGTGAGGTGACCGTGAACAGTTAGACTTTCCTTAAACAAAATCCTGACAAAAAGAAACATATGTTTATTTGTGTGTTTGTAACAGTGGAGTCAAGTGTAAACCTGCTGTGACAGGGACAGTAGAACAACACCTACAGGTCTGTGTGAGCTCGTGTTTGTGTTTACTGATGAATATATAAACAGCAGCTCTAACATTACATCACACACACACACATTACATCACATCACACACACACACACACACACACACACACACACACACCTGGCCTGCATCCAGCCCTTGGGCCACAGTGGTTTGACCTCATTCTCGAAAAAGGCCTTGAGGTAGTCCTCCACAGACAGAGTGCACTGGTTCTCCATCTCGTAGCAGCTCAGCTTCACTCGCACCAAACTGCACAGCAGGGCCCTGCAGACCGCAGCCGACGCACGCGTTTAATTTGAAGTAAATGTGAGGATTAATACGTCTATTTTTACACCAGATGCCCTGCCATTACCTGAGCTTATCGTCCCAGATGAACTTCTTCCTCGGACCCATCACCCGTTTGCCCGGTTTTTCCTCATCCTCGTCGTCCGAGCCGTTCCTCTCTCCTTCCTCCGACTGATGCCTGCGGCGCACACAGTTCACTCGTTACAGAGGCCACTAGGGGGCAGAGCGCCGACTGACGCGAGTGAACGGAGGAGTCGTTTCTAAACACATACTTTGCGGCTTTGGCCACGCAGTCCATGTTGTATCGGGCGATCTGCTCCGGCATCACGCTGCAGACGGCGAGCTTGAGCTTGAGCAGAGGCGTCCGCATACGGTCGTCCTGTGTCACATTCGCAGAGTTAAACAGAGGAGCAGAGGGACCGAACAACACTCGGCTCAGAGCGCGGGGGAGTTTGTTGATGCCTTTTGTCAACACTGCTCCGCTAATGGGCCGTGACAGAATACATTTTGGAGCTGGATTTCAGAGCGGTCCCGGGCTCTACACGCCCACACGGAGCTGACGGAGCCGCACATTCAGAGGCAAAGATGGCTGGGGATTAAAAACCTAATATGATTGAAATAGTGCTGAGAAATCAGGGCATTTGGATTGTAAATTGGCCCCGTGTGAAGCAGACGCTCAAAAACTCAATTGTGAAAACATTCTGCTCATTCTTCAGGTCGGAGATGAACTCAAAACTCGAATAATTTACATCACTGTGCGACACAAACGGACAGTAAGGAATAAAAAACAGTAACACAGTTTGATTTTCAAAGTGTAATCTCTGTCGTCCGGGTAACGTCCGGGTAACGTCCGGGTAACGTCCGGGTAACGTCCGGGTAACGTCCGGGTAACGTCCGGGTCTTTTAGAGTGAAGACGGCTTCACTCTCGAGCGATTACCTTGTGTGAAGCAAACTTCTCGTACAGTTTTGGCGTCGCTCACCTGGATGTTGAGGCTGAGTTTCTTGAGCCGTTTGAGGAGCGCTTCTTTGTTGCAGGGCACGAACGCCTCCAGGTGAGAGTAGATGTCGGCGCGCAGCTCGTGAGGCTGCTCCTGGACCTGCAGCTCGATGCTACAACAGGAGGAGAGAGTCACACGTAAGCACGGCCCTACGCGAGTGTAAAAACAGCACGTTTTGGACGCGTATTTTTAAAGAACGCATTAAGGTGAATGAGGACGGCCACGCTGATTTCAGAAAGTGGAATCCAAACCATTTTTGACGCGTATCTCCATCGAAACACACACACGCTGTTGTAGTTTTGGTGCATTTACCGTCAGCACAGTGTGTTCTGGGGCAGTTCTGCGTCGTTTGAAGAAGCCCAGGTTCAGAAAGGCCGTTCATTTGAGCTTTAAAATTTACTTTGTACAGTCGGGCCGCGGCAAACGCCAGGATTTCCAGACGGTAAATACAAGTCCATTCAGCTGGTTATTCTCCTGATACACGAGGCTAAACGCTCCGCTTCAAGTCTGATCTAACGGCACCAAAACTGAGACGGGAAAAAGGCTTTTAGCCGTTTCACTTTACACTCTCCAAGGAAAAGCAAAACTGGAGGCGTTGGCGACACAATCGTAACTTAATAATCTGATTTTAATGTTTTATACGGACTTGTTTACTATTTTAAACAGGGCCCAAGTGTTCTCATGGGGTTCCACTGTATAAATAAAGAAAAAGAAAGATCGTTCCATTGACAAACGCAGAGCCGGTGCCGCGGACGTCCGACTGGAGCCGCCCGTGTGCCCGCCCTCGCCGTGGTTCCGCGAGGCTCCGCACGTAAACGGCGAGCGCAGTGCGTTTAGGAACCAAGACTCACAGTAAACAGACTCTGACACACACGAGCGCGGAGAGGAAGGCGGCGCAGCAGCACGATCAAATATGGATGAGAGAGAGCGAAACGGCGTTTTATGAGGACATCCAAACAACAGAAAGGCGGCGCTGGGATCGAGCTGTGGAAAAGACAGAGATGACTTTGGATTTTCATGCGATTTCAAAACGAACTCACTCCAGCAGAATGTTATTCATGTCCAGGGTGAAAAACTTCTTCCTGCCCTCCTGGTCAAACTGCCGCGAGGCCTGTGGGAGAAAAGCATGAGTCAGCACCTGCACCGCTGAAGAGGCGCTATAGATACCGTGCAGCGGACGTCATCTGCGCTCCCCGGGGGTGTGATGCTAACCGTAGGCACTGCTCTGTCTGGAGGGTCTTTTTTTTTAGACTTTAATCTGTGCTTTATTTGAACACAACCTGACCAGAAAGAGCTGACCTATGTGAGAGGGACTTGTTTAACAGCACAAATCCGCTCGCCTTTTGTGGCTCCAAATAACATCACAGTCACAAGCTAGCATTAGCATTAGCATTAGCATTAGCCAACCGTTTTTCAGTGAGTCACTCTCCCGCTTTTGTGTAAAATCAAACTCATAAACAGGACCATGAGCTCGGACTGATCACAGGCTCCTCAAAACGTGCTGTTTAAATCCATTTTGTTTTGTTTTTTCCTTTACTTTTCAGACAATCACTTTTTTTTTTTTTAAATCGGTGCATTGTGTCGCCGTGGTAACTGCGAAAGATTCCACATCCGCAGTATGATGTAGGTCTGGGACGATACTGAAATCTGGTGTCACGATTCTTGTGGCCAAAATAATTGCGACTAACGGTTATATCACGATAATTGTTAACGTTTCTGGCAGTTTAAAAATGTTATGGAAGTGAATAATTATAATTTTAATATTATGAATAAGTTCCATGTTTAAACAACTGTTATAGTCTTGTACTTTGTCATCAAGTACGATCTAGCGGAGAATATTATGGAAGAGCAGGGCCGTCGACTGAAATTTGGGAGCCCGGGGCAAGACGTCTCACATGGGCCCCCCGCTAAAACACATTAATAGGAAGAAGGTCTAATTCTGGGTCCCAAGATCCCCCCCCCGTCCACTCTCTCTGTGGATAAGTTGCTTTTTTTCGAGGCCCCCCCCCCCCCCGTCCACTCTCTCTGTGGATAAGTTGCTTTTTTCTGCACATTCTGGTGATGTGATGGAGATCATCTTTGTTGGCGATTCTCACGATTATATAAATGTTTATTGCTCCACTCTTTTTATCACAATAAACGATATTATTGTTTATCGTCCCATCCCCAGTATGACGTCACCACAAAGTACGATCCCGGACCTGAGGCTGAATCAAACTGATAAACGCGGACGTCAAAAGCCGCAAAGCCCGACTTTTCCACCACTGGGTTTGTAAACATAAATATTTCATACGATTGTGTCATGTTCAAATGTTGCACAGATGCAGTTTAGATGGAGCTTGTTGAGTGAAATGCTAAGGGGTTTTTTTTTAAACGTTGCCCTTTCATCAGGTTAAAGAATAAACACTCGCCGTTTTCTGATTGGTCCACTTCACAAACACACTCCACTGTCCCGGCTCCCACTCGGGCCAGTCTGACTCACCGCTACAGATCGGCCAATATGTTTTGTTTTGGTTTTTTTCATGGTCGATACCGATTGTTTAGAATCCAGAGGAAGCCATCATGGCCGATATTTTTGGACAGGCTAAGATCATTTTCTCCAAATTCTGTTATTTAAATGTGCAACAAACTCACCCACAGCCCTTCTATACCAAACCTTTAAAGACGGCAGTGTGGTCATGTGCCGTGCAGTTAGCTCTTCCCACTCAAGTGTTTAAATAAATCTCTGAGAAAAAAAAAAAAACTGAAATGAGAAGAAAAAAAATTGGAACCTCACTAAAGAATTTTTTTTTTCTTTTTCTCTTCAACATTTTTCGTCCTTTCCATATTATTTATTTTGTTTTCTTTTTCTGTTTTATTACCGTATTTTCTGGAGTATAAGTCGCACCAGCCAAAAAATGCATAATAAAGAAGAAAAAAAACATGTATATTTCACATATAAATCGCATCTGAAGTATAAGTTGCACCCCTGGACAAACTATGAAAAAAGTGCGACTTACAGTCCGGAACACACACACACACACACACACACACACACACACACACACACACACACACGAAGATAAAACGGATGTCGTTCTTATCGTGTCGTCAGCGCCTTCCAACCTGCTCGTATGCTCCCCCTCGTCCCTCAGGTCAAAATATCTAATGTCTTTTATTGTTTCTCTTGTCTCTAATATCACAATAAAAAAATAAAAATAAAAATAAAGCTCAGTCGCTTCTTCACACAGACTATGATCAGGTCAGACTAAACTTAACGCTGGAGACTTGAGGCCAACATCTGACACGCTAAAAAGTACAAATATCTGCACTCACCGCCCGCAGGTCCTCGATGCGTTTAATGAGAGGCGCTGGAAGTCCGTTGGGCAGCGGCGGCGGGGGGGAAAAGGCCCGCCCCCCACCCGGGGCGTCGGCGGCGGGGAGAACAGGCCCCGCCCCGAACCCCCTCCCTTATGAGAGGACGAGCCCACTCCCAGAATGCCGTTTTCTCTGGCCTGGTCAGAGTCCAACAAACTGAAGTCCAGGTCTCCCAGTAGATCCTGAAGCTCCTTCTCGTTGGCGGAGCCGAGGAGGGACATCACGGCGGAGTCCGCGGTCAGGTCGGCCAGCAGCAGGTCGTTGGCCGCGCTGCCCGCGGCGTTTGAGGAGTTGGCGGCGGCGAGCATGTGGTTAGAGTTTGCGGAGTGAGGCTTGTGGGTCAAACCTGAGGCTAACCCCGTGTTGGCGTTCCGTTTACGCTGGTCGTCTTTCTCGCGGGAAAATCGGCGGAGCATCGCAGCCAGGTACAAGGAGTCCTTCATCAGCTTCTTCCTCTTCTTCTTCTCTGGCCTGAGAGTGGTCAAACTGCAACGACAACGCCATCTGTGTCAATGAACGTGTTTTTTTACGCAGACCTGTCACGATAACACGCTACAGAGAAATAAGATAAACGGTAATATTAAAGCTACTAGACAAACCAGGAGAATCCCAGGGAACCGTTTTTAAATAGAGTCTCAATAAAAAGCCTGAGCTGCAAACAGCACATGGCAGAATGAACCCGTGACCAGACGTAGAGGTGATTTACTCTCCCGTCTCCCGTCTACAAGTCTTTGGTATCACATAAAAATGGCTAAAATCTCCCCAGTATTTTAAAGAAAAAGTACCACGATAAACTGATGTACTGTTCAAAATGTCATACTGAAGTATACAAGTCGATACAGTGATTATTGTGGTAGGAACAGTTATAAATATAAATATACACACCACACACACACACACACACACACACACACACACACACACACTCACACTCACACACACTCACACACAACCAAATACACACACACTTTATAAACGAGTTTACCTGGATTAACAAGATTCAGGATAATTGTGTCAGTGGCAGAACATAGTTTCAAGAAGAATTGTATTGTATTTTTACAAAGCTGATCTGTCGTTACATAAAACATTTGGATCTTTTTTTTTTACCTTATGCCGTTTGTGTTTAAAGCTCCAACATGACACAAAACCGACTCTCGTGAGGTTTAATCCATGTCCTAAAGCTGTTTCCTCCTCAAAAACAGACCTGGGGTTGTGTTTTGTTTCATTCACACATGTTTGAGTAACACTTTAGTCTGTCTACATCTCCAAAGCTCAAAATGCCCCGTTCCACCTTGTGATGTCATGAAGTGGTAGTTTTCAAGTGAACAGCTCCTTTTACCTTTAGTTCAGTAGAGATTGGAAATTCCAGGTCTGAAATGATCCAAATGATTCTAGTGAAGGTGTGTGGAGTTTAAAAACACAGCGGAGCACTTCCTGTATTACCGCATGATGACATCACAAGGTGGAACAGAGTGTTTTTTCAGTCTAAATCTGCAGGGTTTGTGTGTTAAACATGTGTGAATGAAACAAAACACAACTCCAGGTCTGTTTGTGACGAGGAAACAACATTAGAACAGATCAGAAAACAGCCTAATATGGGCCCTTTAAACAGTGCAATATGGGCCCTTTAAACAGTGCAATATGGGCCTTTAAAGGAAGTAAATGCTACTTTCAGTCTCGGCCGATGCCAGTGGATCGATGCGCCCGAATCATTATCATACAAAAAGGTAAGAGCGAGGACCTACGAGCGAACCTTCAGTGTAGTGATATACAGGGCGTTACGTAATGATGATTGTAGAGTCTATTTTTGTACTTTGTGAGCAGAGCTGTGGCATCGGAGCGTCGAAGCTTCCGGGATAATAAGACACAGTAGGAACCAGCCGGAGCATCGCTGTCTCGCGGTGAAGGTTTGAGAAACAGCAGAGCGACGAGAGAGACGAGCGACGGCCACAAACGCTGAACTACGGGCGTGGGACCGTACGGGAGTCCGGTGTCACGACTCTCATGGCCAAAATAATCGCGATTAACGATTATGTCACGATAATGATTAAAGTTGGAGACAGTTTAAAAATGTTTTGGATATGAATGATTATAATTGTAATATTATAAATAGGTTCTGTTATAGTATTGTGCTTCGTTATAACTGACAACAACAAGACATCGGCGTTCGTGTCTGTTCCATAGACTGTTTATATAAATGGACGTAGCTAACCTGCCGCCGCCGCGTTCCAAACAGGAAGTGATCATGGACGCGCTTCAGCTCCATCACCTCCAATTCACTTTCTATGTAAAATCTGTGTCTCCTCTCTCTGTACCTGCTGCTGTCAGACTCATTTTGGTCTTAAATGTTCGTATTAACCCTCTACATGATCCTGGGGTTTTTATTTCACTATTGTGTCTGTAAATCAACATATGAACATTAATAACGGACAAATCAGGCGCCTTCTCTCCCCGAGGTCGCTCCCGCTAGCGTTAGCGACAGGTTTGACTGACCTCACGCTTCTTTATCCAGTCTGTGGCGTTATGTCATCGTCTTTCAGGTTAGTCCCGGCGCCTCGTCTCTTACCCCTGTTTAGGTACTTTGTTCTTCTTTGTGCTGTTTTCCTCTGGATTGGTCACCTCCTTCTTCCTCCTCCTCCTCACCACCTGCGCCTTATCGCTGGGCGTCTGAAACAAAAACAGAACGGACTTATCAATGTGGACGGATTGGTGTTGCGCCTCAGGGTGGAGGGGTGTGGTATTACACTCTGCCAAAGTGCGACGCAATTTATTAATGAGACGAGACGGGGCTCCTCCGCACACAGTGAAGTGACTGATGTGGACCTGTCAGCAGAGCCCGATGTTAAATCAGTCCTGTTGTGTTTGTGTCTCTATAGTTTTAATCTGTGACACTGTGGATCATTATGTTATAATTTACACATTTGAAATCACAATATTCATCTAAAATCATTAATAAAAGAAACAAATCCGCTGACTTCCGTGTTAGAAAACTGCGGTGTCCAGTGGGAGCTGACGTCGCCGTAAACGTCATCACGACAAAGCGCCGCACGCTGTCGGCGCCCCCTATGGACAGCTGCACATCACACTAGAGCAGCACATTTTTATTCATTTGTACCAAAATGACGACGCGACGAATCCTACGAGTATCAACGATTAAGAAAATAAAACTGGAGAAGGAAGTGCATCACAGTGGGCGTGAAAACGGGGCGAGATCAACAAAATAGCCTCTTGAAAATAAGTGATTAAAGATTTACTCAAACATGAATCACTCCAACTACAACTTGAGAAGAAACAACCAGAACATGGTTAAAGATCTGAAAAGAACCGTTTGCAGAATAGCTCTGATTTAAGGAAATTAGTATCTCTCCAGTTTCAGTTTGTATGTTCGATGTGTGTGTTGATACTCAAATGCATCACAAGACCATGATATAAACGTAATGGGTGAACTCATGTTGGTTTGCTATTATCGACCTTACTCCACCCTCGCCGTCTTTTTCCTCTAAATGCTCCAAACCGCGCCGTCCTGGTGGTGACACTTCAAAATCTGATATAAAACAGGCTGATTCGTGTAAACTGTTCATGTGATAGACTCTAATGGGCTTTAAACGGCTCTGTGGTCCCTATAGAACTTATTTGCTGTCAAGATCGGCAGACTCACGCAAAATAATACAACACAAATGGCGATGGCGGCGCCCACGGCAACTTCCGGAACGGGGTGAAGACAAGTCTCCTGTCGAAGACTTAACTTACATAAACCAAAATGGCTCCCTGCACAGTCTTAGCAGAGCCACGGCCTCAGCGTGGGGCAAACAGCAACAACAGATTTTGTTCTCGGTTATTATAATCCTGTTGATACTCCCGTTGATGCAGCTGATGTCGTCAGCGTTCCCAGGGGGGCGTGATGCTAACTGGAGGCTCTGCTCTGTCTGAAGCTGTTACTCAAGTTAGACTTTAATCTGAGCTTTGTTTTAACACAACTGACCAGAAAGAGCTGACTTATCTGAACTACAACAGCTGATCTGTGCTGTTAAACAAGTCCCTCTCAATTAACATTACAGTCACAAGCTAGCGTTAGCATTAGCATTAGCATTAGTCAACAGTTTTTCACCTTTTTGTGTAAAATCAAACTCCTGACAGGACCATGAGCTCGGACTGACCACATGTGCCGTTTAAATCCATTTTGTATTTTTTCTTGAATTTTCAGACAATTTGCCAAGTATTTGCTAATGTGTGCGTCGTGTCTCCATGGTAACAGCTGAACATTCCGTCACAGACACACAGGGAGAGCACCCCCGGCGCGACGCCACTGCAAAGAATCAGTCCTCCTCACCTTGTCCTCGTCTCCCTCAGAGTCGGACGCCGCCCTGAACTGCAGTGTGCCAGTGTTGATGTAGAACCCGCCCAGCTTCGTGGTCAGAGAGGCGGGCACGAGCTCGTCGTACTGCGGAAGGAGGCGACGGAAGAGTCAGGACAAATGTTTGATTGACGCGACGCCCATTTTCAGAGTCATCACTTTAAATAGATTTATAAATACATCTTTTTTTAAACAACAAAATTAAACTGAACTGTGCACAAATGTCTATTCTATAAATTACACATAGTTTTAGAATGAGGCCGTGTTTCATTTCTTTGTATTTTAACAAAAAACACTAAAATGTCCTGCGGTGTGACTGGAACACTGTTATTTAAAACATTCTATAGTGAGTCTCTTGAGTCAGAGACAGTTCATAAAGAGAAGCATATTTACATTAATTAAACTACACTTTTATTTCTACTTTAAATCTATAAAAGAGATAAACAGTTTAATGATGTGATCCAAAGAGTGTCCTGTGTGTGTCTTTTGAAATATGTGATTTTTCCTGTCAGATACACAAAAACCAAGAAGAGCTCATCTGACACGTATACACCAGGGGGCGCTCTGGGGTTAAGGGTTTAAGATACAAGTAAAAAATAAGAATTATAATTTTCGTATTTTTGTAAAATTGAACTTTTCTGAAAAACTTTGAGCAGCTGTATGTCCTGAGAAAATCCCATTTTAATTGTTAAAATAATATTCTTTAAGATGGGACAGTTACATAATGATTAAACAGCACTAGAGACATATTAAGTCATTTACTAGAATCCGTGTGTAGTGAGTGTCCAGCAGGGGGCAGGAGCAGGTTCAAACATCTCAAATTAAAAAAGTTACGCAGATTATGATGTAACGTTTGTGATGAGGCTTCAATTACAATTGTTGTAGAAATGATTTGTTTTTGAAAAGAATTTCTGTATTTTGCTACAAAAGGCGAGTCACACGACAGGACAGAAAAAAGACGTTACACCCCCAACCGTCAAGGACCCATCTAAAACTACTTAATAAAAGAAACAAGTCCACTGACTTCTGTGTTAGAAATGCCGCGTGCTGTCGGCGCCCCCTATGGACAGCTGCACGTCACACTACAGCAGCACATTTTTATTCATTTGTACCAAAATGACGACGCGACGCTGCCGAATCCTACGAGTATCAACGATTAAGAAAATAAAACTGGAGAAGGAAGTAAGTGGGCGTGTACAGGTGGAGGTGAAAATGGGGGTAAATCGGCAAAATGGCGTCTTGAAAATAAGAGATTAAAGATTTACTCAAACATGAATCACTCCAAATACAACTTCAGAGGCTCAGCGAGAAGAAACGACTAGAACATGTTTTTAAAGATCTGAAAAGTCCATTTTGCAGAACAGGTCTGATTTAATGAAAAACTATGTACTCACAGCTTCAGAGTTGTCAATGAACGGGTCGGTCTCATCGTAGCCAAAACCGATATCAACCAAATCCTGCATTCTGTCCTTCCTCTTCTTTTTCCCAACATTTCCCTAAAACAAGAACAAGCACAAGTATCAGAACTGCCCTTACGCTGTGCAATAAAAATCTCACTTCTCAAAAAGGTGCACTGTGTAACTTTTCTGATGGAGGGTCCGCCACCTGCTTGTCTCCACGGAGATGTCACCGTTTTGTGCGGAATGTCCCGGTGTGACATTAAACATGGCATAAAAAAACTCGACTTTCTACAGTGACTGTGCTCGCCTGCTCACAGATCTGACATCTGACTGGGCCCCGTGGCGTCGCCTGCCGTCTCCGTAGCGACAAATAAGTGGAGCGCCGTACTGTGGAACATCCCAGGCAATCCCCCGACAATTTTCGAATGTAAAGTGAATGGGAGCCAGAGTCGATGGAGCCGGAAGCGCGCACACGATCACTTCCTGTTTGGAACGCGGCCGCGGCAGGTTAGCTACGTCCATTTATATAAACAGTTTGCGGGGTCAAGCAGCGGCTCCTTAGAAATACTTTTGCTCCTCGGTGGATGCAGGGTTTAGAGGAGAAGTAGACGTGTATTTATAGAGTTTCCGTGGGCTTTTCTTATCCAACAATAATCCAACAATACACCGTTTACAGATAGATGACATTGAAGATAAAGCTACATTTTGGTACAACGCCTCGTGTGTTTGTACAGGCAGAGCCCAATGAGAGACCAGACTGTTCCATGAGCCCTGTTAAAACACAGACCAATACAAACAGAAACAAACCAAGTAACTGCACAGGTCCATTTAAAACATTAAAAACAGGAGCAGGTTGATTATAAATGTTTATCTCCACATTATTAAAGGGCCCATATCACACTATTCTCTGATCTGTTCTAATGTTGTTTCCTCGTCACAAACAGACCTGGAGTTGTGCTTTGTTTCATTCACACATGTTAATTTTTACTTTATTTATTTATTTATTTGGTTGGGACAATTCATGTTAATGAACAGACATGATTTAACATGAATGTAAACACACCGGATTATAGCCGAAGGATCATTTCCATCCGTTGTCTCAAGGGCTGGGGTCACAAAAGCGTCAAGATAAAAATTGCACATTCCACTCATTGCACATTCCACTCTCATTGCACACATTGCACATTCCACTCATTGCACA
>KN475530.1:6323-20946 GCA_000787095.1 Periophthalmodon schlosseri | reverse complement strand
TAAAAATTTAAATTTATGAATACTTTTTTGAATACTTTTTATTATTTTATTTAATTTTTTGGTATCTAATATGTCAACAACATGAAGCAAGAACATAAAATTTGGTTCCATCATTTTTTTTTCAGATTTAGATCAGATTTAGGTCTCAAATATGTGCAAGTTTGGTCATTTTTACCAAGCCCCGGGGCCTAAACATGGCTGTCTATTCAAGTGAATGGACCGAGCTCACGTCTCTAGATTACCCTAGGTACATCCGGTGGCTGTCTGGCCAACCAACCAAGCGCAGTAATGCTCTTCTCCCATGCCAGCAATGAACGGAGTCTTGTGTACCACGTGACCGCTCTGACCAATCAGAGCTAGAGTGGAGCTAGAGATTAAAAAATCCGACCTCTGAAAAGGTAAATGCTGCGGAGAGGATGGTCCATAAGAGAGACGAGAGTTCAGAGTTCGGTCCTCATCCGTTTGTACATTACAATGTCCACTGAGTCCAGGCTCAAACCTAACACTGCGCCAGCCTTTTCAACGGTTGCTCTGCTGGTTGTTCTGTTTTTCTCCTTCATAGTGCTGCTCAATCCCAACACAGTACAGCATGAACAACACATCTCAGACTATTGTTGCTTGCCAGGTGCTCTTCTGGTTGAGGATCAGGTATCGTTTAAAAGCCTCTGGTGTTACTAACACGTGGTCAAGTGGTTGCCAGTCTAATAAAGCATGCGTATGCACAAAAAGTTTAAGCACGTTACTATCCACGTTGAGTTTGTGATCTGTAAAAAAGACATCTTAACAGTGAAATTAGCAATCCGGTCCAAAAACTCCAAAACGGGCGCTCAGAGATGAAAAGTGGCAAATTTGAGAAAGTTTGTGGAAGTTTGTGTTTTGTCCCTATGTACACTATTAGTACGAATTCCATGTTAAAAAAAAAATTCCATGTTATAAAACATCGTGCTGAGGGTGTTTAACGTGTATGCGTGTGGCGGAATGTTGAGCAGCGTCACGTTCAGTGGTGACACAATGCACACATTAACAAACACAGCCAAAAACCCCAAGTAAACATACTAAATGGATTTAAACGACACGTTTTCAGGAGCCTGCGATCAATACGAGCGTTCACGGTCAAGTTTAAGAGATTGATTTTCAACAAAAACGATGAGAGTGACTAACTGAAAAACTGTGGGCTAATGCTAGCTAGCTTGTGACTGTAACGTTATTTGGGAAGGACTTGTTTAAAATCACAAATCAGCTCTCCTGTTATAATTACAACTATGCTAGTTCTTTCTGGTCAGATTGTGTTGAAATAAAACTCTAAGAAGCCACAGACAAAGCGTGCCTACAGTTAGCATCACACAACTGGGGAATGTTGATGACATCAGCTGCAATGTGTCAATTCAACTGTCATTAACCTTAGCATTAAAAAAAAAAACCGACATCAGCTGCAATGTGTCAATTCAACCGCATTAAAAAAAAACCCCAAAAAAACCCTTAGCATTAGCACACCAAGAGATAAGTTTATTGTAATGTGCATTGCTAATTGTGGATACTTTATAAACATGGAATATCAAAGCAAAGGTACAAAAGAGCATGTTTAAAGGCCAATAACTGTACAAATAATACATAATGTGTGTCCTTAAAGAGGGGTATTTTACTTCTATGGGGTATGGGGTAACTACTAGTAGGTAACGTATTTAGATCACCACATTACCTTTTATTGTTTTAAAAATACTATATAAGCCAAAAACAACGTATTAACATGTTTAAGTTTCACTTTCTTTTTTGATGCTCTGAGTCTCCCCTCCCTTTGCTCCCTGCGTTAAGTCACTCCCCCTTCAGAGCGCTATCACAGCACAAACAGTGTGCATCCCGCTAATGAAACTTCTGCACATTGCATCAGGTTTATCAAGTTATATACAGTTTTGTATCATGTTTTTGTACATTTATGGAGAATTGTCATCTGGTAGCGTGGGTGATGTAGGCTTGTGGGCGGAGCATTGGACAGAATCTTACTGCTAACTGTAAGGAGGGTTTGAATAGGGCCTGGGAGAGATTACCTCTTCCGGCATGTTTTTGATGAGAGAATAATGTTAAAACATGGTAGAAAGCTAAAAAAATAAGTACATATTTTGCATAATACCCTTTCTTAAAATTCTTAACTATAAATCATGTTGTTCTAGGTTTTTTCAGCTTTGGTGCTATTCACCAATTCAAATAAAACTGCAAAAGAACATGCCCACTTCTCTGTACTTGCTTCGTTCTCCAATTTTGTTGTCTTAATGCGCAGTTATGTTGGTACAAATGAAAAAAAAACATCTGCTACTCGCTAGCGTGATGTGCAGCTATCCATTGGAGATACTCTTGTGTCTCTTCTGGTACCCTCGCTTGACATGTCTCTTGCCTCCTCCTCTCCTCTTGTCTCCTTTCTTGAATCCTTTGCTGAATTGTCTCCTCTGCTCTCACCCCTGTCCTCTCTTGTGTCTCATCTGGGATTCTCTCTTGAATTCTGTCTTGCATCAATTCTGGTGTAACTGATGGAATCCCAGTTGTGGGCACTAGTCTAAACCGCCGCACTCTATGCTGCATCATCTCCTCTTCCCTTACTCTCGGTTTCTCATGTGTCTCCTCTGGCATCCTATCTTGAGCTCTCTCTTGCCTCCTCTCTGGTGTCCTTTCTCGTCCCCTTTCTTGTATCCTTTGCTGTATTGTCCCTTGTGTCCTTTCTTGTGTCCCTTCTGGCATCCTCCGTTGATTTCTCTCTTGCATCCTTTGCTGCATCCTTGGTTGTGTTGTCTCCTCTGCCGTCTCTTCTGCCCTCTCTTGTGTTTCCTCTGGGATCCTGTCTTGATCTCTGTATTGCGTCATCTCTTGTGTGATTGATGGAATCCCAATTGTGGGTACTGGTCTAAACCGCCACATCCTATGCTGCATCATCTCTTCTTCCCTTACTCTTGGTCTCACTTGTGGCTCTTCTGATACCCTCACTGGCATCCTACCTTGATCTCTCTCTCGCCTCCTCTCTGGTGTTGTTGCTCTTCCCCATTCTTGTATTCTTTGTTGTATTGTCTCCTCTGTCCCCTCTTGTGTCTCTTCTCGTACCCTCACTGGCATCTTATCTTGATTTCTCTCTTGCCTCCTTTGCTGCCTCCTTCTCACCTCTCGTCTCCTTTCTTCCTCCACCTGTGGTACCCTGAGTGGTATCCTTTCTCGATTTCTTTCTTACATCCTTTGCTGCGTCGCTTGTTGTGTTGTGTCCTCTGCTGGTATCCCATCGTGAATTCTGTCTTGCATTATCTTTGAAATCCCAAGTGTGGGCACTAGTCTAAACCGCCGCTTCCTATGCTGCATCATCTGCTGCATCATCTGCTGCTCTTCCCTTACTCTTGCCCTCTCTTGCGTCTCTTCTGGCATCCTTACTGACATTGTATCTTGACTTCTCTGCCTCCTCAACTCTTGAATCCTTTGCTGAATCAGCTCCTCTGCCTTCACCTCTGTCCTCTCTTGTGTCTCCTCTGAGATCCTATGTTGAATTCTGTCTTGCATCAATTCTGGTGTGACTGATCGAATCCCAATTTTAGGCTCTGGTCTAAACTGCCACATCCTATGCTGCATCATCTGCTCTTCCCTTACTCTTGGTCTCTCTTGTGTCTCTTCTAGTACCCTCACTGGTATGCGACCTTGATTTCTCTCTTCCCTTCTTTCTGGTGTCCTTGCTTGTCTCCTTTCTTGTATCCTTTGTTGTTCTGTCTCGTCTGTCCTTTCTTGTGTCCCTTCTGGTGTCCTCTCTTGATTTCCCTCTTGCATCCTCTGCTGCTGCCTTTGTTGTATCGTCTCCTTTGCCCTTACTCCTGTCCTCTCTTCTGTCTCTTCTGGTATCCTTTCTTGATATCTATCTTGAGTATCTTGAGCTCTCTCTTCCCTCCTCTCTGATGTCCTTGCTCGCCTCCCGTCTGGTATCCTTTGTTGTTCTGTCTCTTCTGTCCCCTCTGGTGTCTCTTGTGGTACCCTTACTAGCATCCTACCCTGATTTCTCTCTTGCCTCCTTTGCAGCCTCATCCTCTCCTCTCGCTTCCTTTCTTCCTCCACCTCTGGTACCCTCTGTGGTATCCCTTCTTGATTTCTATCTTGATCTCTCTCTTCCCTCCTCTCTGGTGTCTCTTCTGGCATCCTTGCGCTAAATGGATTCTTCACTTGCCTCCTTTCTTGCCTCCTCCTCTCCTCTCGTCTCCTCGCTTCCTCCTCCGCTGGATCCCTCCATGGTTCTTGGTTTTGCTCTTGCGTCTCCCATGGCGTTGTCTGTATTCCGAATCCAGATCTCCGTTGTCTCCGGTCACGTTCCCTGGCTCGATTTCTTTCTCGCATCGAATCTGGCAACCAATCCTGGCCCCCTTCCGGCGGTCTCTCTTGCAGCCATGGTGGAAGCTCTCGTGGCCTCATGTGTCGAGCAAAGGGCAATTCCTGCAGCCACAGTAGTGCTCCCTCTCCTGCGCACTGTACAGACCCCCGGAGGGACCTTGGAGGGGGTGTTTTTGGGCTCTGGCTTTGGACCTCTCCTCTCCTTATTTTCTCCTGGAGAATTTGTAGGTTCATAATAGCTTTCAGGGCCTCCTGCCTCTTTTGCTCCAGCTTCTTTTTGCGAAGTTCCTCTGATGTCTCCTTCTCATTAGGCTCCTCTGAAGACATGGTGGATGGATCTTGGTGTTTGATTTTGGTTGTAAGGTCTGTTCACCAGTAGATTGAAATGTGTTTGACTTTAAATAGCAGTTCTTTTACCATGGTAGCAACAGTCCTCTTTGGAGACAACTGGAACACAACTGTTTACATTCAAAGTGTCGATAGTCAGACTTTCCAGTGTGTTCCAGTTGTCAACGCAGTAAATGTATGTAGACCTCAAGTTAATACGGACATGCAGATTTCAGGATATCAGAATTTTAAGTTACGATTATTGTGAGGAAAAATACTGCGACTGTATGATTATTAATAAAAAAAATGGAAACACTGTCTTGTATTTTTTTATTCATAGGCTATGTTTTTTCTGTCTTTTCTTCTCAACTTTTTCCCACAAATTCCCACTTGACTGGTGTACAGCTAAGATAAATATTTACCATGGCTACTATGCCACCAAACCAAGCCAGAATTAGAAAAACATGAAACCCTGTCAAATTCATATTTTTCAGTGTACTTCCTAAAAAACAGTCCAGTGTCCACCATATATATGTCGTATTACCCTCCTCCAGCAAAGAGCAGATGATGCCTTATATAACCGTGTGTCCACATTATAGCCTTTTAGTGTCCCTCCTCCCTCCAAAACACCACTCACCCTCCTCCTCCTATCTTTCCATCGCCGAACCCCCACCCCCTCACCCCCCCTGGTCGCAATTGTCTAATTTAAACCTGCCAACCCTGTAGTTTAGACCTCTACAAACATACTCTATCTGGAGTGCACTGCGGGGTACTTAAAGCTATCTGCCGCTAATTCAAGATATGTGAAATTGGAGGGAGATATGACATGAGCAGAGGAGGAGGAGACGGTAAGGATGGAGAGGTGGCGGACATCTTGGGAAGGGCTTTCAGATAGGGTAAATAGAAAGCACAAGGGCATAGCGTGAACTGGTGACTTTGGGAGTTAGTCCTTGGAACAGAGTTGGCGACGCAGTATCTGGCTAGTCCCGTTAGCTACTCCGCCCTCGGGCAAAGCGCTAGTTTAAAGGGCCAGTCATGCATGCGCGATCTGGAGTCTCCTCAGATCTGAAAGGGCACAAAGGGGTTCGTACGGGAGAGGATGGGAGGCTACACTGCAAAAAATTACTTTTTTAGATTTTTTTCAGTTATTAAGTCTAGATTTTATTCACCTGATGTTTCAGTGTATTATTTTGTATCAAGAAAAAGCCACTTTTAGCTTTGGTGGTTGTTTTTAATAAAGCACTCTACATATATTTTAGGATGTTCATGAGAAAACAGAATTACTCTGATTAAAGTAAGTGTTTTGTTTCCAATTTTCCTAAAAAAAAAAAACAAAACAAAACAATTGGACATGATTTAAGGATGCATGTTTTCAATTTATAATGTCATATGCTAATAAAATATAGTTTCTGAGATGTAATGAGTAGCTCAACTTACCTCAGTCTCTCCTATATGGGATTAAAGCTCCACAGTGTGAGATTTCAGCCAGGAAATAGACTCAGTCACAGAGCGATTCAGACACTCGGCTTACTACTTTCTCTTCGCCCCAGGTCACATGACTCTGGCGTCTGGGAGAAAAAAACATCAGCTAAACTCAGATATGGTCAAATGTGACTGACAAATAAATGGACTTGTAATATTCATCTTTTTGTCAAGATGGATCTCATATTAACAGACTAGGTTGTTCAGTTTTTTTATTGTCTGCAATGTGGAAATTATCTATCTTTTACCAGATCAAGCTAAGGTAAGTGGCTAACGCTAGCAAATTTACACCATAACTGTTTATATAATAGTGTTTTATTCATAATCCGGGTTAACAGTGCTTAGTTAAAACTTTTATCTGCAGTGCTCTCATTCGTACGAGCTGTGTACGGTTGAAGACCTGTTGTTGGACCTGTCTATAAAATAACATTCCATGGAAACAAGCAGATGGCAAACCCACCAACAGAAAAGTTACACTGTGCATCTTTAAAGTGATAGTATGTTACTTTCTGAAAGTGAAAGCCCACTGAACGATATCCTGGAAATAGAAAGTTAAAACAATACTCTGGAACATTCTCCACGGAGATGGATAAGTTTTATGCCAATCTGCGGAATATTATAGCCACAAGGAACATTTCTATGGTAACAAACAAGGCCAGACAAACAGGCCAAATAAGAGAAAGGTTTGTGGAAACGCAAGCCTGGTCACAATAAGGACGTGTGTTTTTGTATTTTTGTTTTCAATGCTATAAAACTTCCATAATGGGAAAAAAAGCTTTTGTTTTAGTTACAAACAAGGCCAGACAAACAGGCCAAATAAGAGAAAGGTTTGTGGAAACGCAAGCCTGGTCACAATAAGGACGTGTGTTTTTGTATTTTTGTTTTCAATGCAATAAAAACTTCATAATGGGAAAAAAAGCTTTTGTTTTAGTCTATTTTGGAGCATAAAAAAGTGACATACTATGGCTTTAAGTTGTGTGTGTTGAGGGAGAAAGGATGATAAGGGAGGAAAAAACAGATGATTTATCAAGACTTAATTTTGAGAAACCGAAAAGAACCGAAATTCGTTTTAACAGTATAAAACAGTATAACATCTATGGCAGATTCCAATCATTTGTAATAAAAAAACAGAAATAGCGAACAACCGTCAGTCCGTGAAGCAGCTGTAATATCTAGTAACTGTGTTTAATTGCGCGTCTTGCTGGCGTCTCGCTGGTGGCCTGGTGCAGTCTGGAGGAGCAGCTGATGAGCTCAGAGGAGGAGCAGAATCCAAACATTGACACAGCAGATCCTTGTGTGAGTCTGGAGACGCAGCTCGCCCAGGGGGACCACGTGGGCCCGCTGCCAGAACCATGCCACTCACGGCTAATCGCTCGCATTAGCATTAGCACGGCAGCACTTCACGGGCTGAGGAGAGAGGGAGACACAACAGTGACGCTTGCACAACTAGTAATTAGGTAAACGCTTTTGATAATCCGTACGGCACACTTCTATTTGATACTGTTAGTTTGTGCAGGTCCAACCTAAAATTCAACGAAATAAAGTGAAAAACAGCCAGCCATCCAAGTTTAATTACAATTCCCCAACTCTAAGATGTTACAAAGAAGTTTCGTGCTGTGAAAAGAAAGAAACTGATTGGTTTAAGCAGGATCTTGCTATTCTGTTAGTGTGACCTTGGATCACAGGGATTTGAGCTCTTTTCATCTATGTGGCATTCTTGAAACAGAAGTGAACAATACGCTCATCACATAAAGCGTCAAGTAGGGCATTCAATACGTCTTCAGTGTTACAAAGTACATGAATAATACAAATAAATAACAATATTGCAGTTTTTTCTATCAGATACACACCGATACAGTCCCTCATTACTTCTGCCAACGAGTTCATTTCGAGGTTTTGGGTCAAAAATTGTCCAAACCACAGTTGACACACCAGAAACATGGAACTTTTGCTCCTTTTCTCTGCCGTCTCGGTGTCCACTGCATGATTTTGCGTGCTCATTTTAAAAGATTTTTGGTTCACACTCAATCTTGGCTACAGCCTTGGCTATAATCTGAGTCAATATCAGGCTCTACAAAAATCTACAGTTTGGTATTTATCACAGTTTGTCTTTGGACACTGAGAGACTTGTTTTTGTTGCCTGGCAAGTCCATAATGATATCTCTTTGTATCTTTTTACAGAAAAAAGAGCACACTTCTATTTGATACTGTTAGGTTGAACCTGCACAAACTAAAAAAGACCTAATTTCCAATAAAATAAAGTCAAAACCAGCCAGCCATCCAATGAAAAGTTTAAAACAGATTCCTCCAAACAGATTCAGTGAAACATGTGAGACGAAACGGGGGAGCTCATTGGTCACACATCGTTTGGAAAAAAATGACATTTCATTCACCTCAGATGAACAGTTGATTGATTCTGCAGAAATGCGTAATGTTTTTCAGTCCCCTGTAATATTTTTTCCTTTCTTTTTTCCTTGTGAGAAGGACTCAGAGAGATTCACCGGTGACCAGACTTACATCTTCAGAAAGTATTGAAGACGTGTGTATTCTGGATCCAAGGCAAACATTTTTGAGCCACAACACGGTCAGAAATCGCAGATGGACAAAATCGTGCAGTGGACACCTGACTTTCTCATAGCTCTCCTAGCTTAAGCCTACTGCAAGTACCTAACTCCACCAGCAGTCTCTATATTATGCCTCTGTATTAGTCTCTATATTATAGTAAGCAATATAATTAGGAAACAAACTGCTTCTTGGAGACAGTGTACTAATTCCTTTGGGACAAGAAGTCTGCAGTACCTCCACTTTAAGACCATTAAAATCTCTTTAAATGTTATTAATTTACTAGAGACAAACACATATATGGCATACTTAACTCAATTCATATTCTGTACATTTTTAACTCGTTTATGACAGTTTTGACAGTGAAATTCTGTCCCATGTTTTACCTCCAGAGTCTAGACCTGCCTAAAAGTGAAGTTATATCTTCTGTACTTTACCGGGGATCCAGAATACACACTTCTTCAATACTTTACGAAGATCTGAATCTGGTTACTGACAAATCTCCCCGTTTTTAAATGAGTCGTGAGCGTGATTGACAGGTGATCAGGCAATCGGGGACACGCGTGGTCCATTCGTACCGGGAAAAATAAAGGAAAAAAATATCACAGGGGGCTGAAAAACATGGCGGATTTCTGCAGAATCAAAGGGTGAAGCACTAAACTCCGTTAATCTGAGGTGAGAGAAATTTACAGCTTTTATTTGTAAATCGTAGGTGTCCAATGAGCTCCTTCGTTTCACATGTGTCACTGGAAAAACAACAAATCTGATTGCACGATCACGTTTGACCGGGCTTGAGACGCAACGGGGGACGTGGGGACCAGACTGATATCAATCTGTATAAATATACAAAGAGATATCGTTCTGGATTTGCCAGGCAATTCTGTACTGGTAATAACTGTCTAATTAAATATTACATCAATAAATAAACTGTAATGAAATAAATAAATGCAAAAATTAACAAAAATAAAAGCTTATTTGCTTACAGACTTTTAAACCGGGTTGTAATTATTCCTTTTAGGCTGTTTCATTTCCACCTCCCGTCTGTACCTGTCACTACACTAAACTAAGTGCTTGGAATTCTCACTGGTTCAAAGAAAATCAACGTATTTTTTGTTTTGTTTTGTTTTTTTTTTTCAGCCGACGACGCGCAAGTGGAACGGAGCCAGAGGTTGTGTCGCCTTTGTGTTTTCTAATTAATCCGTTCATTCAGCGTTAAAGTAACAGGCGTTTTTGTCGACTCGCTCGGGCGCAGGTTTGTGAAGGCGCGGGTCGCAGCTAGCTAGCAGGTGCGTTGGTGCGCGTTTAGCTGCTTTGTGCGTCTCAAGGTGAAGCTATCCCCGACCTTATCAGCCGTTTCTTCGAGGTGCGCGTTTGATTGGCCGATACTACACACAAATGAATACAAGGACGTAAAATTGCGGCAGATCTGATCTAACCCGGCCGCTAACCTCATTTTCAACTTGTCATCGTAGCGGGAGCTAAAAGAAATGCTAATAAGTCAAGCTAATTATAAAAATGCTTTGCAGAGAAAAGTGGTGTAAAGCAAGTGTTGTCCCGGTAACCTCTGTCCACCTCACGACCCCAAGATGAAGGTATTAATTGTTATTATTTAGTTTAGTTAAGAAATGTTGACGTGGCCTGTTTCAAAGTGTTAATTAATGGACAATGGTATGTAATATAAAAGTTTAAACGGAAGGGAAGTTAGTTGTAACTGTGCGACAACTAAACTGGAATCTAGATGAGTTAAAGATGCAGTGCGTAACTTTTCTGGTGGATGGTTTGTCACCTTCTTGTTTTCACAGAGATGTTACAGGCCAAGTTACAGGTCAGATCCGTGAAGAGGTCGCCCCGCTCACGGTTACAGAGGAATTTTGAGCAAAAAAATCCAAAATCGGAAGATGGGCAATGCTGGTATGTTCTAAAGGTTGTACATCATCTAAGTTTGTGTTAACGCTGTGGAACAACCTGAGTCAGAAGACCACCTCACATACACCCACACACGTGCACCCCGCAATCGCGTTTACGTGCTTTTTTCGGACATTACGTTGGCTCCCATTAATTTCCTGGAAACTGATCCTAACCTTAACCAGTCACTACTCACCTAACCTGAAAATCATGCATCCTTACTCCACAAACCTGACTCTTAGTTGGCCTGGTTTCTGTTTCCATGCAATCATGCAGGTGATGTTCCACCTCCAGAAAGGAACATACAGTAGCTTTAACCTATTTTAACCCATATCTAAACTTTAAATCATGTTGTTGATCTAAAAACAAAGGACTTGCATTTTTGTCCTCATAAAGGCGCAGGTCCCCATGATGTGAGTGTATATGATAAATACCTGCCAACTGCTTTGATCCTTCATTGATTTGTTTGTTTTCCTGATGTGGATTTGGCTTGGTTCTGGTTTGGTTTTGGTTTAGTCCGGGTCTAGTCCTGGTTTAGTCCTAGTTTGATGTGGTGTAGACACAGTTCTAGTTGTGTGCCAGTGTTCCTCCTCTTGCTCTGTTGGGCAGCAGAGGGAGTGACCTTGGTCCTGCCTGGGGGCCTCAGCAGATGGAGAGAGAGCAGAGGGCCCTGGCACCAGACACTGCTCCTCCCTCTCTCCTTACTCTCTCCCCTTTCTTTCTCTTTCTGCATTTTCTCTATCTCTCCTATACATCCCTCTATTTATCTTTCTCCATTCTTTCCACCCGTTCTCTCCTCTTTTGTTCCTTTATCCATTTCTCTATAACTGAATCGATCCTCTCTGTCCCTTTTCTCTCTCACTCTTCCCTCTTTATTTCTTTCTCTCTCTCCTTTCCTTCTCTCCTCTTTTGTTCCTTTATCCATTTCTCTATAACTGAATTGATCCTCTCTGTCCCTTCTCTCTCTCTCTTCCCTCTCTGTTTCTTTCTCTCTCTCCTTTCCTTCTCTCCTCTTTCACAGTTTCCCTTTCCCTTCTTTCTTCCTCTGTCTCCCTCCCTCTCTGCCTCCTTTGTCAGAATGTATATCATATCATTTTTATATCATATATCATACAATGTGATGTCATATCGGAATGTGACATCATATCGGAATATGATATAATCGGAATGTGATGTCATATCAGAATGTGACGTCATATCGGAATGTGGCATTATATCGGAATGTGGCGTTATATCGGAATGTGATATAATCTGAATGTGATGTCATATTGGAATGTGACATATCGGAATGTGATATATCGGAATGTCACGTCATATCGGAATGTGACATCATATTGGAATGTGATATATCAGAATGTGATGTCATAACAGAATGTAACGTCATATCGAAATGTGATATAATCGGAATGTGATGTCATATCGAAATGTGACATCATATCGGAATGTGGCGTCATATCAGAATGTGATATAATCTGAATGTGATGTCATATCGGAATGTGACATTATATTGGAATGTGATATATTAGAATGTGATGTCATAACAGAATGTAACGTCATATCGGAATGTGATATAATCGGAAGGTGACGTCATATTGGAATGTGATATCATATTAGAACGTGATGTCATATTGGAATGTGATGTCCTAACAGAATGTGACATGTCAGAATGTGATATCATATCGGAATGTTTATCTTTATCCCTTCTTTTGTATCTCCTCACTCGCTCTCCTTTTCTCTCTCCTTCTGTCTCTCTTCTCCCATTCTCTCCACTTTTTTTTCTCTTCACTACTCTCTCTTCCTCTCTCCACACCACCACATCTTCATTTCAGACCAACACTATAGTAACATATCGTCTGTACAAAGACCTCATGAAACCATGGATCTGACAGCTTGCGGTCCATTTGTTTTTACGTCGTTTCCTCGCTGTACCAGATGCACATCACGCCGAGAATAAGCGCCGGCGTTTGAAAACATTTTTAGTGACAGAAGACTTCATAAAAAGCCATTTGCGCTCACTAATTTGCAGTATTTACGTGGGACTATTTCTTGGGAGCTCGGGCGTAGCTTTTCAGGGGTGCCAGATGCGCGTCGGCATATGTCTGACCAGATTGGGGCAGCGTGTTAAAACACAGCGGCTAACGAGACGAGGGGGGTGGAGGGAGAGAGGAGGGGGGGAGATAAGGGTGCCAGGGAGGGACATTTGGGAGGCCATTGCACTATCTGGAAGGAGGAGACGCCTGCCCACCTGTCGACGCGGCTGCCAGCTGTAGCCTACGCCAAAGTTAGCCAGGCTTAAACATCTTGTAATATGCTAAACAGACTTTTTTTACTTTTTAATCATGTTGTAATATTTATGTGCGGTCAGAAACATGGCTGGAGTTTTGTTTCAGTCACAAATGTTTCAGTTATTTTTGTAGGCCTATACGGAGCTCAAGACTAACACCCACCACGAGGTTCTGAAAGTAAATTTCCAATTCATTTTTCCCTTAAACATTCTAATATAATAATATTAATGTGCACGTGGCGGGTTAGACTACACATTTCACACATTTTAACACATTACATTTAAGATTTTGATAAATATCATACCTAGTTTTCTCTAGTTTGGCCATTTTGGTGAAGTTTATAATTTCAATTCCTGGTTATGGGCAGCAAATGCAGAGGTAATACCATCTGTTACCTACAAAAATACACAACAAAATGTTAACAAGGGACAAAACATGTCTAATTTACACAATGATTACTGTTTAACAAATTAAAATACACAAAGCATCTTTATTTTCTTTGGGAAATGTTTCAGTTGCCAGAAAAATGTGTCACGTTGTGAAAAACGTTTTAAAAAGTTACCGGTACATAGTGCACCTTTAAAGCCACTGTATGTAGCTTTTTTTTGCCCCAAAAAATGTGGTTGTTCATCGCACTGAAGAAAACTTGCCTGAGCAGCTAGTCCCTTCTATATTCTGTCCAAATCCAGAAGTGTCTGAAATCTGACCGTAGAGCGCGACAAACCTCCGTCTTAACTTGGGACAACATCAGCACATCTCCTCTCTGAAATTCTTGTATCATTCAGAACAAAAAAAGCTTCTTTTACCTGAGATAAATAAGAGTTTGATGCTCGATTCTGCAGAAATCCACGCTGTGTCCTTTGTGTTATCTTTTTTACATGTAAGCCGCCATGTTTGTTTTGACACGAACTGACCACGTGCCTCTTTGATTGGCTACTCCACCTGTCAATCACGCCCTCTGGAATACGGGAGACAGAATACGGTTCCAGACCCACTTTTCTTTGTAAAGTTTTGCCAAAACGCGTGGTTCTGCCTGGACAGATAATCGAAAAAACACGCATCCTTACTCTGAGCGGACTTGCGTGATATAACATTCCACGGTACGCCATAAACCTTACATATCTCCACGGAGAACGTTCCGAAGTGCGGTTTTAACTTTCTATTTCCGCGGAATCACGCAAGCGACATGCCACCTCCGGAAAGTTACACACTAGCTTTAAATATACCCGAAGTATTTTAGCGGGACATGACCTTTAGCTAATGTATCTCTCTAATCTGCTGTTTGTCCTTAAGATCGGACGAATAAAAGCGCGGGTACAGTGCATGCGCCTCCACGTTTGAATAGGCTTTTCACCGCGCGGCATCAGTGTCTTATGAAAGATGATTGGAAAATATCGCCACAAGTTGAATGAATCTCTCATAAAGCGCCGCACTTAATTTCAATGACATCTGCAGCCGCTCGACGACGCCCAATGCCATGTTTTGCAATGTTTTGAATTATGATTAGTATTAATATTCATTTTTTTGCATCTTCGTTAAAGACACAAGGGTCGCAATCCAAGAGTTTTGAAAACCTTTTTGTCCGACTTTGGAGAACACACTCTTTTACGCCAAACAAACCAAAACTAAATTCAATGTATTTGGGCTGAGTTTGAAACAATGTAAATGATTAACAGTTCTTTTGTTTGTTTAATTAGAAATGACAATTGTTAATGAGC
>KN475528.1:42578-56582 GCA_000787095.1 Periophthalmodon schlosseri | reverse complement strand
GAAACAGCTCTTTTTAATATATTTAAGTTTTTAATGATCTGCTTTTAACTGTTGACTCTTGGAAATCATTTCTTTTGCTTTTAGACTTATCAGTTGTCCTCGACACAGTGGATCACAGCATCCTTCTGTCCCACCTGGAGACACATGTGGCATTAAGGTGCAGCACTCTGTTGGTTTCGATCCTATCTGTCAGACAGGAGTTTTTCTGTGAACCTAGAACAGTACTCCTCTGTGTCTCTCTTGTGGGATCTTGGGGTGACTGTGGACTCTATGTTCAAAGTGGACAAGCACATTAGCTCTGTCATAAAGTCCAGCAGGCATGATGTGTTCTTGTTTCTTGGTACCACCCCCCTATTTCATATTGGATGCAATTCAAAATGTTATTGATTGTGTTTAAATGTCTGCACTCTCAGGGTCCACTTAATTTGAGGGAATTACTGCAGCCTTGTACTTCACCCAGAGCCCTGAGGTCAGCTACCAAAAGCCAGGCCCAAGACCAGAGGTGACAGAGCCTTTTCTGTGGCAGTGCCCAGACCAAGGAACAGCCTCCCTCTGCCTGTCAGATCTTCTCAGTCTTTAACACAGTTTAAGACTAGACTGAAAACCTTCTTATGTATCGTGTTACTGTATATTTCTTTTGTTTTACTTTTATGTGAAGCACTTTGGTCAGCTGAAGTTGTTTTAAATGTGTTATATAAATACACGTGAATTGAATTGAATAATTATTTACATTTTCAGAAAAAAAGTATTGCTTATGTTCAATTGGGCCAGTTTAGCAGAAGGCTTGAGGGCCAATAAAAATAGTTCTGAGAGCTGCATTTGGACCCTGGGCCATAGTTTGGGCACCCTGATATAGAACTTTACTATTGTTCTGAAATGCATGTGGTTATTGGATTTGGTTTGCAGGTAATACAGTCTTCTCTCAAAAGTGAATGCACTGTGCACAGTGAAAAAAAGAAGTTATTTGCTTAACTCAATAAAAATAATTGTTCTGCTCATGAAAAATCTCCCAAGTGCTGTGACTTAGGAGTTCCAAGAATACAGCTCTTGCAGCAACTTGTTTTATTACTTCTTTGTCAAATGATCTTTCGACCTGTGTCTAGTTTCTCTGGGAAATGAAAGATCTTTCA
This sequence comes from Periophthalmodon schlosseri, assembly GCA_000787095.1. Classification (NCBI taxonomy): domain Eukaryota; kingdom Metazoa; phylum Chordata; class Actinopteri; order Gobiiformes; family Gobiidae; genus Periophthalmodon; species Periophthalmodon schlosseri. Next base: position 55,452 of record KN475528.1, on the reverse strand, counting down.
TTAGGGCCTCTGGGTCACACGAAAACTGTACTTGTCATTGAGGAGCAGTGGGTGAAGACGACATCATCACTACATCTGACGTCCCATTTTAGATTTAGAAAACTTTTACATTTGATCAACTAAATGCACATCCTGTTGATCAATTCATCAACTAAAAAAGGGCGTGGCAATCTGAAAACCGAAACTGCATTAAATGTTAGAGTTTGGTGTTTCTCTGTTTGGTTCCCCCTCCCTTTATTCTTTTTCTCTGCAGAGCTGGTGTGTGATGGGGCGTGGCTGGATCGTCCTGCTGCAGAGGGGCACACCTGCAGCTCAACCAAGATCAGCTGGAGAATAAAAACCCCACCCTGCCTTTTTTGCTGCCAGATAATTACGTTTTATGCGGTCATCCAGCCTGTGCCACTGCTGCAGCTTAATGGACCAGCCAGCCTCCAACCAGCCTCCGTCACCACAGCCTGCAAAATAACACTACAACTGCACTCATGCCAAAACAACTATTTATGTAGAAAAAAGTACTAGGAAACAATGGATGCATATAAAGACAGATTTAACTGGTGAATCGTGAGTTTATTCTGCCTTTTTACAATTAAATACCAAAAAATAAAAAATCTTCAGCTGCCTCAGTCACTCTCTAACTTCTCCTTTCTGCTGTCACATATAAATCTTGCCTTGCAAACCCAGAATGTATTTCTTATAGAGATGGATATCAGTCTGGCCACGAATCAGTTTGTCGTGTCTTGGAAGACAACCAAATGTGATCGTGCAGTCAGATTTTTTTTTTCCAGTGACACATGTGAAACGAAGAAGCTCATTGGTCACCCATCATTTTGAATAAAATGACATTTCTCTCAGATTAATAGAGTTTTTGACCTTGCTCATTGATTCTCCAGAAGTTATGTAGTCCCTTGGGATAAAGTTTCCCCTCCCTTTGCTCCCCGCACAGTCACTCCCCCTTCAGAGCGCTATCACAACACAATCAGCGCGCATCCTGCTGCACATCGCATCGGGTTTGTCAAGTTGCTGTGTACTTAAATATGCTTTTGTATATTTATGGAGAACTGCCGTATGGGAGCATGGATGGTGTAGGCTTGTGGGCTGAACATTGCACAGAATCTTACAGCTAACCATAAGGAGGGTTTGAATAGGGCCCTGGAGAGATCGCAAAATGACTCAAACATGCATGGATGACATCTAACACCTCTTCAGGCATGTTTTTGATGAGAGAACAAAACGCATTATGGGGTATTATGGTAAAAAACTGATTTACCATAATGCCCCCTTTACCCCCTACTCTCTATTGCTTAGCCACGTCACTCAAATTCAACTTTCAACACTTTATCAGTTTGAAATAGTTTGAAATATCCCTTGTCTAATGATGTATTCCAGACAACCCTCGTTGAGTGTCTGAAAGTGGCCCACATCAGACCTAGATGCTTCCTTTATCCATAATAACAACAGTTTCAAAAGCTTCTCCAAATAAAATGTGCAGCGGTTTGTCTATATAACATATATTCTAGTCAGCCACAGGCCTATTTAACCGAGACAGCACAATCCCTGAAGTACCTCTTGGCTATCTCAACATCTGATCACATACTACTTGTTTATGCAGCAGACAAACATAATGCAGAAAGAAATAAACTAACGGAAAATCAGTCAAAAGTGATGTGTCGATAATCTTACATTGTTTGACAGATTTTTCTTTTGTTTTAAAAGTTCTAATTGTAAATGACGCAGATGGCTCAGTTGTTTTAGTCCTTTTGCTGTTCACGTGTTTCCACTTCTTGTTAGTAGTGGACATTTTGAGATGCTTATTTTGGATGATGGATAATTTATCAGGTTGCTGACCAAGGAACTTTGCTGCTGTGTCTTCCCATATCTGATAAGTTAGGTAATTGAGGGCCAGGTTCATTTGCTTAGACAGTTCCTGTAACTTTCTGTAAGCGGTTTCCATGTTCTACCAGTGTGTAGGATTCCTTTATGTACTTCAGTTTCCTCATAAATCCTGACCAAGATCCTGGCTCAGGCTCTGGATAGTCTAAGAACATGCAAAATCCCCAGCTACCCATGACAAAAGATATAGCTCATGATCTAGAGATGGGTTCCACTTCCACTTCAATCGCCCACTGCTCCTGACAGGTTACCCCAGCAGGGTTGAGGGATGGGTCAAATGCAGAGGACAAATTTCTCTACAGGGACACTATTATACCTTATGTTTTCTCATAAAAATCCAATAATTGGATTACACATTGCAATCACAGTTGCACTGTGAGTTGACACAATTATCAAATTGTAAAGGCTGCTATTTACAGTTTCATGCATTATTCATTCACTTCACACTCTGTGGTGGTAAGCTACTATTGTAGTCACAGCTGCCCTGGGGCAGACTAATGGAAGCGAGGTTACCAATTTGCGTCATCTGTTCCTTCGACCTCCACCAACACTTACACCACATTCATACTGGGTAATGTGGGTGAAGTGTCTTGCCTTAAGACACAAAAAGTGGCGCCCCGCTTTGGCACCTGGCATTACCAGCTGTTTCCCATCCAAGTACTAATCAGGCCCAGCCCTGCTTAGCTTTAGAGATGTGATGAGATCAGATTTGACAAGGAGGTTTGGCTTGTCTTTTTTATAGAAAAATTCGCTGTACCTGTAGTTTAGAAATTGTAAATTGCAAATGTAATAGCAGTCGCTATTGGAAAATTACTATTCAGTTTTTTTTTCCAAAATTTGTGCAGTCCAAATCCAATTTGACCCAAGGTCTCTTAGACCATTAGATTCAGCACTCTATGTGGCATTAGTATTTGCATTAGCACAAATCAATACATGTAGTGCCTGTTACTCCCACATTTGTGCGTCATATTTCTGACTTCATAAAGCTGTACATAGGTGTAATATATGTATAATATGGCATTGATTTTCCTCCCAGTGGAGGTTGGCCAGATTCGGCCTCTTCCTCTCTTAAGCCTTCTCTTGTGGGATAAAAGCAGTGCCACTACATAGGCCTCCTGTTGCTTCTGCTTTTGAAAGGATTTGCACCAAAAAGAAAACCCCACCCAAAATAGAATGGGAATGTTATTCTTGATCCCTGTTATTTGAGGCTATTTGAGGTTATTTGAGGTTTATTGCCCAAAGGAGAAATAAAGAATATTGCACTTTTATCACAGTGTTGCATAAGGTTTTTAGTTCAGATTTACTTATATTACTTACTTATACTTATTTTACTAAAAATACTGCGTGTTCAGAAAATTATTAATTGAAATCATTAAAATGAAATTGGACCCTTCAGACAAGATACATTGCCTAGAATGAATGTGGTGTGTGCGTGACTGGTTATGATTGGAGGGGCCGATGGTGCAGGTTGGCAGCCTTCCCTCTGTCAGTCTGCCCCAGGGCAGCTGTGGCTAAAATAGTAGTTTACCAACACCATATCTTGAAAGGCTCTATATAAATCCAGTGCATTATAACAATAGTTCAAATGATTCATGCATCTGAGAATCCTGGTTAAGGTATTTTCCCTGATTACATAATTGCAAATACAACTCTGAGTATGTTGATGATGTGGGAATACCTTTATATCATTGTCAAAAGCTCATTAATATATTTTACATAAGTTGTCTCCTGTAGAAACAGACTGATATTTATTTACAATCAACATTCCATTACCTTTTTTATGATAGCGTAGCCAGAACACTATCTTATTACCTTGAAGTACCCACATAATGCAGTTGGCAAGTTCCTCTAATAGAAACTCAACCATGGGTGGATGTGACAAATTGGGAGAAAATAATTATTGTCTAGACCGGAGAAGACATCGGACTTGTGACTAGAATCCTGATCCCTTAAGTCCAGTGGGAGAGGAGTGATTGGCCGATGGCGAGACACATCTTTGGGGATTTGGAGTGCAAGCTGCTGTGAAGTGGAGATACTATTAGCCATAGCGTGACAAAATTATCAAAAAAATCTTGGGATTGCTTCCTCTAGAGCACAGTGGTTTCTCAACGCGTACTCAGGCAGGCACTTTTCACAGCCAGTAATCTTTATTTATGAGTTTGGAGGGTGAGATGAAAGCAGCATGGAGTTAGAGTTTTGTCTTGTTTAATAGAATGTGGTCTTTGTTCTCCCAGCTCCCTACAGTGTTTTAATCTGAGTTGGTTTGATGTGAGTACTTGTACGTCGAGTTGGGTTTAGACATGTATCGCTGTTTCAACGTTTCTTAAAGGTGCACTATGTAACTTTCCTGGTGGGGATCTGAAACCGATTCAATTACAGGCGTTTTATTGCTAAACAGTATCTATACAAATGTGTTCTCACTGTGAGCGCGTTCGCCTCTCCGCAGATTTGACCTGTAACTTAGTTTGGTGGTGTTACCTGCTTGTCTCCGTGTAGATGGATAAGTTTAATGCCATACTTTGGAACATTCTAGACACAGCATTCCCAGGTGGGGGACACTAAAGAAAGAAACGTTACATAACGCACCACACCATATTGTGTAATGTAGAGCCTGTGTGTGGAAAAAATGGTCCCTATAGTCCCTCAAAAGCATCCCTTTGTTCATGTGAAGTTGCAGAAAAATGTCCCGTTCTTCATATACCGTTTCCAGTGCAACAACGTGACAAGCACTCTCACCTCTAGGGATGGGTATGAAGGATTTATCGACAATACTACTACTGTTATCGATCCTTTGTTGTAACAGTACAGTACTCCTATCGGTACTTTCACATAAGAAGTCCAGTTACATGTCGGGCTGCTTTGATTACCCAGTGTGCCGTGTTGGACCCTCATCTCTGTGCCTGTGTTTACGAGCCACTCGGAGCCAGAGGGGAGAGGAGGGAGAGAGGGGGGGAGAGATGCCGATGCAGAAGCAGAAAGGATCCAACACCGCGCACACGAAGTAATCAAAGCGTAGGGTCGACAAGTTGCTTTCACGGGAGCACGACTCCTCAGCGCCTCTAAGAGTACCGATACCGCGTGAGCTTATTGAACCGGTGGACCAATAAAACTTGGCACCGGTGCTGTTATGAAACCCTACTATCCCTACTGACCTCACAACAAGAAAGTCCCAGGTTCAATTCTTGGTGGGACTTTCTGTATATTTTAGTCCTTTAGTCCTGAACGAACCCAGAATAAGCACCGCGACCACCCACTGTTAAAACAGGTAAATATTGTAGAAGTAAGAAAAAAAGAATATAGGACCGTAAAAGAAAGTTTAAAAGGTCCTATATTACGCAAAAAATTGACTCTTTGTGAGCTTTAAGCCATGTTATAATGCTGTTACCTCATCTGAAACATACCTGGAGTTGTGTTTTGTTTCATTCCTACATGTTTGAGCAATCCTGCATTATTAGTCTGTCTACATCTCCAAAGCTCATAATGCTCTGTCCACCTTGTGATGTCATGAAGTGGTAGTTTTCAAGTCAGCAGCTACCTTTTATCTTTTGTAGAGATGGGCAAATCCAGGGCTGAAATGATCTAAATGATTTTTGTGAAGGCGTATGGAGTTTAAAAAACACAGTAGGCACTTCCTGAAGGCGTATGGAGTTTAAAAAACACAGTAGAGCACTTCCTGTATTACCACATGACATGACAAGGTGGGACGGAGTGTTTTCTGTTTGGGAGAAGAACTGAGCCTAAATATGCAGGGTTTGTGTGTTAAACGTGTGAATGAAACAAAACACAACTCCAGCTATGTTTGTGATGAGGAAACAACATTATAACATTGATAAGAAAATAGCGTAATATGGGCTCTTTAAAGTTCAAGAGCCATCTGTAAAATGATAAAACCGACCATCTCCTGTCCATAGTACCTCCTTCTGCCTCTCTTGCTCTGTGTCACTGAGTCACTCCCCCTTCAGATCTCTATCACAGTACAATTGCCGTGTATCCTGCTAATCCTCCAGGCATGTTTTTGATGAGAGAACATCGTTTTAACATGGTAGAAAGCTCCAAAAATCGACTTTGCATAATACCTCCTTTTTAAAAGTTCTCACACGTCTTCCCCAAAGCATCTGATTGATCTGTTTGAGAGAAGTCTAAATATACAGGGTTTGTGTGTTAGACGTGTGAATGAAAAACACAAAACACAAAACACAACTCCAGGCATGTTTTTGATGAGGAAACAGCATTATAACATTGATATTTAGAAAAACTGAGCAATATAGGCCCTTTAAAGCCCAAGAGCCTTTTGTAAAACGGCAAAACAGAGCATCCCCTGTCCATGCTACCTCCTTCTCAGCCAGGGAGAGCTAAAATATACAAAATATGGCTGTAATCTGCACAAAACTAACCATTCCCTAGTATCTCATTCCCAGCTATTTATGTTCTAATATTGGACTTACTTTTGTGGGCCTGACTGCATGTGGTGTGCCGTTATTTGTGGTGATAAAAGCTTTTCACAGCACTCTGCAGCTCAAAAACATTTGTTATAGTAGATGCGAGTGTTTTGTCTGAAAGTTTTTGTTATACTTGTAAGTGTCGAGCGCCAACATAACCTTTTAAACTTTATACTCTTTACATTGTATACTACTACATTACGTTTGTGGTGCACTTTTCTTAATTAAATATTGATTTTTTTCCCGTCACTATATATTTTTTTGTACAGCGATTTTTGTAGTTTTCATAGGGCTAAAGATTGATGAATAACAGAATCAACAAAACAACAGCAGAGCAGTCTCAGAAGCAATGAAAAAAGGTCTTGGTTATGTTACACTTAATTTGCAATTGACTCATACGCCCTTGTCTAATTCCACGTATTGCACTGACTCATATCCACCATGTGTGTAGTGCCTCTTTGTTAACATGTTTTATAAGTTTCATTTACTTTTTTGACGCTCTGACTCCCTCTTCCCTTTGCTCTCTGCGCTAAGTCACTCCCCCTTCAGAGCTCTATCACAACACAATCGTCGTGCATCCCACTTAATGAAACTACTGCACATCGCATCAGGTTTGTGAAGTTGTAGTGTATTGTTTTTTTATCCTGCTTTTGTATATTGCTAACAAGGGTTTGAATAGTGCCTGGGACAGATCGCTAGATTACTCAAACATGCATGGATGACGTATAAAACCTCTTCAGGCATATTTTTGATGAGGAGACGGCGTTATAACATGGTAGAAAGCTCCAGAAAGTTGACTTTTTAACAAATTTTCACACATCCATCTGCCCCACAATCAATTCTTTATATAAACCTCTTCTTCTGTACAGTTACTTCTTAAAAAAACATTAAGCCATCAAACATGTAAAACCTAATTCATATTTATTATTATTTAGGCTACTAATTAAAACAGTTTAATCCGTCATCATAACTTTTTATATGTGGTTGGAGGCTACGCTCTAATTGGCACTAAATGATATTATTATAGGAGCAGCAGCAGAGACACGTACAGTTTTGAACCCGCTGTACTCTCATTTCCATATTAGTTTTTCCAATTGTAAATCATGGCCAACAGCTGCCCATAAACAGCACGCTCAGAAACTCAGCGGTGCCAGTGCAATCCTCAACCTATTGAAGACATAATCTTAATATGAAAATAAGGGTTCAATTTCTGGACTGTGCGGGGACTTTCTGTGTAGAGTTAGCGAGTTCTTTCCATCTGGGTGGGTTTCCTCCGGGCATAGTGTCCCCGTTCGACTCAATGCAATGCTAAAATGGAGCTAAACGCTAAGTCAACTTTTGTTTCGCTACTAAACTGTGCATATGGTGTTTTAATAGCGTCGCGTACTGTTCCTAGTTTTTTTTTGACAACTTTTGTGCAAACTAGGTAAATCTGAAGCTTTGTGTTAAAAAACAAACCGAGTGAGTGCTGCCTCTAGAGACCGCTGCAATTTCAAGTACTACATGACATCACACAGGACTGCCCTGATTACAGCCAGGTGTTTCTGATTACAAACACCTGGCTGCAGGGGGGGAGTTTGACGTGTGGATACCTGTTAGGCCAATTACACTGTTCCTCGTGTCCAGACCCCGCCCCTCCTCCCCCCTCACTCTCTACTTTAGTCCTCCAGGTGCTGCCCAGTTTAGCAGTTCTGTGTAGTACCACTTTAATGATTTTAAAACAAAGTTAAAGCGGGACTAAACACATAAACTCCTCTCACAACCACATTTCAAATAGAGCTGCTAAACTGGGCAGTACCTGGAGGACTAGAGTGGAAGAGAGTGAGGAGTAGGGCTGGATACCGTTTCATTTTTTATTTTTTTTTCGATAGGAGTACTTTAATAATACCTGCTTTTCAATAATGGTTCTTTATTCGGTGCCAGTATTTTTTGTAAGTGTAAATTAATGGCCAGTATTGTTAAAAAAAGATTTTTGAATCCTTGAATTACATTATAACTATGTTCACCGACATTTTAAAACATAGTACTAGGCAATATGATGTCCAGTTATAACTCAAAACGAATGGGCATGCAAATGAGCCAGAGCGCACAGCTGATCCTCACGTGGACTCACATGCGCTTTTGTTTTCTTCGTATATGGCACTTTAGATGAGAAGCAGCGCTGTGGATTTGTGGTTTTGTTAATGCTTTTACTACACGGTTACCTGAGCAGGGAGGAGGATTATTTACACGTACTCGCTTGGGTGTATCTTTACACACATACGCTCCACACTGGATAGGGGATTAGGCTTTTACCAGAACCGACAAGGAGGATGATTTTGGTGGAGTTTGGTATTATCTGACCTGTGTTAAAACCTGAGTGCTGTTTGTGCCCTTCATTTGTGCAGAGTGCAGTCGTGATCCATCAGCACCTGCGCTGCTGTAAAATAAATCTGTGAAGTTTGTTTATTGCCTCATTGACGCTGCCATTTAAAGCCAAGGAACCGAAAGTTGGTACTGAACGAACTGTGTTTTTTGATACCAGTTCTTACCAAACCTTTTCGGTTGGTTCCTACTTGGAACCGAGTTTCGGTGCCCAGCCCTAGTGAGGGGGAAGAAGGGGCAGAGTCTGGAGAAGTAAAGAACATTGTGATTGGTCTAACAGGTATTCACACTTCAAACTCCGCCCTTGCAGCCAGGTGTTTGTAATCAGAAACACCTGGCTATAATCAGGGCAATCTCTTGTGATGTCACCAACTACAACTAGTTGCAGTGGCCACTGGAGGCAGCACACACTCAATTTCGTACATTTGTGAGCAGAAAGCTGCCTTGACTTGGAACAGTAGATAATGTTTTTAAAACACTATTACGTTGTGGAAAAAAGTGGATTTAGTCTTTAGTTCCACTTTAAATAGTATTTTCTGGCTGCAGATGTTGAGGTTAGTCCCAGGGAGTTACACTGCGGTCACACACTGCTCTTGACAGGTCGGTGGCACTGATCGAAGGATGAAATCTACTGGACCAATTTCCTGCCACATGAAGTTGTCATTGTGCTTGACAGTAGTGGATCGTAAGCAGAATGAAGTTGGACAGGAGCAATGACATATAAAAATGGTGCCCAATACCTATTTCAGCTGCCATATCTCTAAAGTTGCTTCTGACATGAAATTTTCTTAAAAAATATAAGTGGAGTGGATATGTTTAATGAAACTCATATAATGGGCTACTTTGTCGAAAGGCGATGGTTAGAAAGGAAGGCCTCCTGTACAGGGTTGGGGAGCGTTACTTTTAAGGATGTAACAATAATTGTATGGTCCAAAGTTTCACAATAATATGGAATAACATCAAATTACACGTCTCTTTGCTTTAATTCATTGTTATAGTGCAGCAATAGCTAAAAAACAGAGGCTACATGAAGAAATAACTGTTATTAAGTACTTTTAATTTTTTTGGATTATGACAGAACCAAATGCTTGTCAAGGCATTTTAAAAGGAAAAAGTAGCATATTCACAATTTTGTTAGCCTCAAATAGCCTACAAAATATTGCAATAAATATCATACAGTAAGATGCATATTGTAAAAATATCATACCGAGAGATTTGGATATCGTTACATCCCTTGTTACTGTTAAAATTAATTCCTTAAAAGAACTGTAGCCTGTGCTCTTACTGTTTTAAAAAAGTTACTATAATCTAGGGCTGTCGCGGTAACTGCAATATTGCAATACCGCGGTATGATCAATGACGCCGCACAAGGGCTCAAGTGACTGTGGTAACCGAATTTTGCATTTTAAAATATTATAATATTACTATTCAACTATGAACCATTTCATTTTACACAGCTCTAAGATGCAGAGACGCTGGGAATATTTATCAGAGGACAGCGGTGAGAGGTGCTTCTGCCCCTTTAAGAAAAGCCGTATCGGTGCTAAAGCTAAATGCTAGCGTGTCCCTTCAGTCAGAGGGCTCGAGTCTCAAGCAGACGGGGATTTACCATACGTGTATGAGTTTTACGTGCTACTTACTGGAGGAGCGGCAGACTTGAATGCAAATCCACCCATCAGGCGGCACTAAAACCCCATGAAGTTTGACTCAGCTCTCGATAACCTGCGCTCTGCACGTGGGGCCGACAAGTGTCCACAAGCGCTCCATCAAATATAAGTGTTGTAACATAACATAATAACATATCCTTGTAACTCCTCTCTAAAAGTACATTTAGTTAAGTGACTAAATGTGACTAGTGAAGACAGAAGTGACTTTTCCTGATGTACATGTCTGTCACTCATGCCCAGCTGTTGTTTTATACAGCAATTTTCCAGTACAGTACAGTACAACCCCAATGTAAGTGTATTATTATGGTCCTATGTGCTGTACCGCATACACCGCACACTGTGGTGCTGAGGCAAATAAAGTTACCACAAGGGAAATTCTTTAACCGTGACAGCTCTTCTACAATCACAACTCATCACTGGTTGCCAACTTGCCAGTGCCTAAACCTGCAGATGGAGGACACATAGCCTATGTTTATGTAGTGATGATTCAGATCAGAGAGTCTTTTTAGGTGTAATGGGAGACTCATGGGAGGCTCATACTGCTGTCTGATTGGACAATTGTCTACACAAAAATGGAACATTATGTCCTATGTTTTTGTATCTAAGGATACGTCAGCATTAAAATTTTTATCAGTAAAAGCTAGATTTGATTTGAATGTGTAATGTGCAAGCTCAAAAAAACAAAAAAAACTAAACAAACCCAAGCTACATTTAGCCTTATTACACCTCTGACAAATTAACATTAAAGACAGTAAAAGCTAGATTTGATTTGAATGTACAATGTGCAAGCCCAAAACTACATTTAGCCTCATTACACCTCTGACAAACTAACATTAAAGGACTCATGGTTTAAAATCAGATATAGGCCAAGAACATGTTTTAGTTTGATCTTAGTCCTTTCTGCCACAGTGATATTGCACCATGACACAAAAACAACTGTCATGCGGTTGTTTGCATTGTTCTTCATCTCTTCCATTTACTTTTATGCCACTCTTGAATATGCACCATGACAGAGAATCAAGTGTCTGGGATCGTGTCACGCCGTTTGCTTCCCATGATTCTTAGTGAACAATGCATGTGCCTGTTTGGACAAAAAGAGGTGACACTGTCTACAAAATGCTATATAAATGATTATATTTGACAGTTTATTTCCTATTTAGCTGCTTTTACTATACGACACATGATGCAAAGAGCATTTCTCTTGCCTAGAATACATTACAATCAGGTACAGGTCCTTTAAGTTACTGTGCTACTTTAAAAATAACATTTACTTCCCACTCTGACTCCATGTGCTTTTGGAGGTTAATGTGAAATGTGTAAATGTGAGCACAGCGGTATGAATCAGAACCGTGCAGAAAGTGGTTGAAGTGATCCACAGTGACCCAGAATAAAACGCCTCTTTCACCCCAGCGTTTTTCATAAAACGCCCGTTCTCCACAGTTCCACCGCAGGAGGAGAGGCGAGATAGAGAGAGGTGAGAGGAGGAGAGACAGAGGAGCTGAGAGGTGTAGAGTGAGAGGAATTTGGATATTTGCAGAGCAGTGGGACCTCTGTGTTGTACCGGTTAGGGCTGTATGATTAATCATAATCGAATTGAAATTGCAATTTGAATGGATGCAATTAGCAATTTGGCTGCAATTTTTGAAGTACCATAATTTCCTCCACAAACAAAATATCCGGTCTTATTCTGCATAAAAACTTCTAACCCTGTAGTTTAGATCTGTACAAACGTGTGGACGTGAAATGTGATTATATTTCAGTCTTTTTGTCAATTCTCCTGGACGCGTTTAAAATGTGAACTTTGAACAGAATTCTATTAAAATATAAATTGCAAGTGTCATCGCAATTTCAATGCTTGTCATTTGTTATTTTGACTAAATCTTTCAGCCTTAGTGCCAGTTCATGACTTCATTGGCAGTGGTGGAATGTAACAAAGTAAAAGTAATAAAGACCTGTACTTTGTTACATTCCACCACTGCCAATGAAGTAAAAATAGTAAAGTACTGTACTAAAGTAATGTACAGATACCTAATATTTGTACTTAAGTAAATTTTAAAGTGGATACTTTTTACATTTACTTCACTACATCTGAGAGCCTGTATCTGTACTTTCTATTCCACTACATTTTGAACAGAACTGAAACGTAAAAGTATTTTTAATTTTTGTCTGAGACCTGCTGAAAAGTCTGAGGGGTTCATTATTATTTTTAATTTTAACACATTTGTAGTTTGAGCAAACAAAAATATACAAATAAAAAAAGCTAAAAAAAACCCAAACCCTGACTGATTCAATTGTTTCTGTTGAACAACAGCATGAATCTTTATCAAAAAGCGGGTACTTTAATACTTTTACTTCAGAAGATTTTTTTCATATGATACTTTTACTTGAGTTTTTCTTTTGTCCGGTATCTGTACTTTTACTTAAATAACAAAATTGAATACTACTTCCACCGCTGTTCATTTGGTTGATGGGGAAAACTGGAGTGCCCGGAGGAAACCCACTCAGTCATGGGTC